>SNQN01003591.1:2439-16430 GCA_008642245.1 Bassia scoparia | reverse complement strand
TTAAGCTTCGTTTTCTCTCTCCTCTTTTTCGGTCGCGTTGATTCGAAGCGTTCTTGAATTCAGGAAATAGTTGTGTTTTTTAGTTGCACATTTTTTTGAATACAGAATTTTTAATGGCGAAGCTCGAGAATCTTGCTACATTCCGTATAATCTTCGTTGTCAATTACCGAACGAAGATCGCCACGTTCCTCCGTAAACATCATATATCAGACGACGATCTCGTAACGTAATCAACGGAATACGATCGCGCGTCCTCGAATCGCCGTGTAAAGAGATTAGAAGATCAGAGACTAATCTCCTCTCCTCCTAAAATCGTCACACTCGTCTTTCATTCCTCATTCATCTCGAATTTCAGGCTTCAGCATCGCAGCTTCATCTTCACCTCGATCATCGTCGTCTTCAAAGCGTCGATTCTCTTCCAAAGAAATCGATCAACGTAGAGCGCATGTCTGCAAACCACCATTGCCGTCCAAATCGCCGGCCTTCTCCTTCGAGATACGTCCATACGGCTTACGTTGGAATTGTTACAATCAGTCACCCACTCCCTGCCATCGCTCAAGCCAATTCCAGCCTTGTTATTATTTCTCAGCCAAATCAAATCTACAAATCGTTCTCATTAAATTTATTTCCATTCATAAATCAAAAAGTTTCCTCTCAAATTTAAACATATAGCTCTAAATATGACATTCAATCATCAGTCCTCAGAAAAAAAAAAACCCTAAAAATTGCAAAAAAAACGGAATAACAGTAATCTGGCTCTATAGTTTTTGATCGAGGTCTTTGTAATTTACGGAGAAGGAGATTGAGCGGTCAACGGAGATCACACGAGTGTGGCCGCCGACGTAGCGGAGATGACCGTCGGAAGGACGAGGAAGAATCTTGCCGCCATAACTGTAAAGAAACTTGACTGTATTCGATGAAGTGAGGGTTTTCTGTTGAACCGCCATTGTTGTGTTTGTAGATGAGAGAGAAGAATTTTCGAGAAGAGAGGAGGAGGAGGAAGAGGAGAGAGAAAAAGTAAGGGTTTTGAAGTCTTGTTGTTGCTTCAAACCGCTGAGGCTCAAGGGTGTGGTTTGTATTTATACAAGATTTGTTGAGGGGAGGATGGTGGGCCCCAATTAAAATTAGAAAAAAAAATAAAATTGATTTAATTGTAAAAATAAGAGTTTAACAAGTTGGAAAATTCGAATAGAATTAGGAAAGAGGTTGGGAGGTGTTAACAATATTCGGATATTCTGTTTTGCAATTTATTTATTTGTAATATTGACCAAAACTAAAAAGACCAACTGACTAAGTAATGAAATAAGAATAAGAATAACAAATGTATTTTCGAAACACGAAAAACGTTCTCAATAGAGATTTAATTTCTCTCCTGATTCTAGTCTCGTTTTTGTGGCTCGATGAACACCGTAAAAAAGAAAAGACTCGATAAACTTATTTATTTTGGTAAGAACAATGTGTTGATTATGAATCACCATTAACTTGTTTATCATTTTATAGGTTATGTGTTAATAGCTTAAGTGTATTATGAAGGTTAGTTGCTTTGAGCATTAGATTGGATGCAGTTTATTGAGATATATTTTAAGAATATTATGAGTTGTATGCGATAAGATATATTTTGGGAAGATTTCTTGAATAACCATAAGATAGAGTTTGTTAGAAATTTGCAATAACAGATTTGTAATATARCCATGATGTGAGAGTTGATAGTTATCAATTTCTTCCAAGTTTTACATTGTAATTCATCATTACCTCTAATAAGTCACAAGTCATGGGGTATGTTCAGCAAAAGTAACGGTAGAAGTAGTAGCTGATCGACAGTTGATAATAACACTACACTAACGAAATAGTCTTAGAGCATGAGGGTTTAGTAAAAGTAGCGGTCGAAAATTATAGCGAGCATTCATTATATTTAGGGAAGATTGGTTCATTAATATAGCCACATGACATATACAAAAGATGTCATAAAGAATAAATACWAACAAAAATTGAATCAACTATCCGTTCTAAATTTGTAGAACTACTATCATGAGTGAGATCAGACATTTTGATTCAATGTCGCATGAAACACCACCAACTAATTATAATTTTCAATGACAAAAGAAAAATCATTTACGTACACAGTTCTAGACCATTACAAGGATGAAATTTATTATCATTAAAGTTTAAAAAACCAGAAAAAGGAGAAATTTGAGAAAAAAGTCGGAAAAACCCTAGCAAAAAATCTAGGGAAAACACCCTCTAGAGGAGAAAACCTTGAGAAAATATAATAGTGGATTAGTGATGACTCAATTTTGATAATCTTAGCTTGAACTACTTTGTAATACGAAGTATATATTAACATTATACTTTCTTGCAAACAATATCATAAATATCAATGCTTCTACCAAATTATGCATTCAAGATGCTGAAAAGGCAAACATCACAATTTATGAAAAAAATTGAGTGTCATAAATTGTGGTTAAAGGGTTGTGTTAGCCTTAGGGTTCTAAATTTCTAATTGAGCCACTAAAGATATTCACTTTAYCTCAAATTAGTGGTCGATTTTTTGGTACTTTTAAAATATTTCAATTATTATTTGGCATATTCGTTATTTTTTAATAATCAAAAACCCCTTTTGGTAAATGATTAAAAATAAATGACTTTTAAATCAAATTGGAAAGATGATTTTTAAGACAAAATGAAAGCCAAAAGACTAATTCATACAATCAATAGYTGTCGTCGGCCAAATAAGCCAAGCAAACTAGTCCAACAATGTAACCAATTACCGAAACGATTGATTATTTCCAAATAAAGTTTATGTTTCTTATTCTCCCACGCACCCATTTCTAAATTTCACTCTCACCATATTTGTGGATAAAAACAAAATTAATAATGTGACATCTGTATTGAACCGGAGAAATAATCCGTAAAATATTTGAACAAACAATTCATTTTATCAAGAATTTTCTAGTTTATGAGCTATATATTACTTGTCTATCCATTTGCTATCCTTTTCATTTTCATTTTAGCAACCATCAATAATCTTTGCTCATCTTCACTTAAGATTAAACACTTGAAACACTAGACTAACGAACAAAACTCATAATTTTAAATAGTGGTGATGAATAACAATACATCAACTTTTTTTTTAAAAAAAATTAATAAAATTTATTCTTAACATTTCTTTTTTTGGTATTTCCTCTTTAATCTTTACGTTAGTTTTATTATTCCTTCTTATTTCCTTGTTATTCTCAATCTTTCCTAACTTATTTCAAAACCAAAATTAGTATATATAGCTTTTGGTTTATTGTTACAATAAGTCGGTACGTACATTTTCTAATAGGACTGAGAGAATTTGAACTGTCCGTGAGGAGAGATGATAGACATACACGCACACTCTGTATATTTGAGAGATCCATATACACTGTGTATGATTATGAGTCCCATGACTCTGTTTCTTTTGAGCTTAATGTATGATATACTTTTAATTTAATTTAGTCAATTTCAGTTTAGTTCAGCTTATTTCGGCTAACTTTCAGTTTATTCAAACTCAGTTTTAACAATTTCAGTTCGTTCAACTCATTTCAGCCCACTTGCATTTGATTCAGTTAAGCTATTTCAACCGACTTTCGTCGTATTAAATTCAATTCAGTTTTTAATATCGACCTATTTTCACACCCAAAAAAACGAGGCCTATGTGTAGCTCTCTTCCTAATAAACTATTGCGCACAGCTCACTCAATTCTTCTTGATACTACTAATTAAGTCGTCTTAGTATGGGATAACCAGGGACATTAATCAACAATTGAATTTGACAATTGAAGTAAACTTGCCTTAATACGCTTTATTAGTGAATGTTTCAATGGATTTATTGAAGAAAAATATCGAACATACAAGCAACAACGATTAAAGCAAAGGGAAATAACATATACAATGTCCTAAAACGAAGATATTTAGTATAAAGTCTATGATTTAATTTAGCCTCTTTATATTATTCGAACAACGCATATAAAAATACTCACAAAATCATGCAAATCATTATTAGATTTATAAATAAAAACTAAAAATTAAGTGACACGTGTCTTGATTTTAACATCATTAACTCGTTTAAATAATATAATACAGATTAACTTGTTCTCGTTAATCGAAAGACGGTTAACCTAAAACGAGCATACAAGAAATTAAATACATAGTTGAATGCAACGATGATAGTGCATGCCCAAATAAAATTAGTGGTTTAGTTTGCAATAATAATAACGTATTAAAGGTAAAGCTAACGAGTGCTCATGAGACGTAGATAGGAAAACTAAAAGTGAAAATATTAAATAATATAAAAATTAATTATACCGATTGACGTAGAAATGTATTTAATTCTTATCTAACGCCCCGGGATGTTTGTTAGCAATATCGTTAACTAAAAACATAAGTTATTTAATTCACCAATTCACGCATTTGAAACTCCATTATTGGCACAATTACATGGACATGAACCGACATGACTTACTCAATTGATCTGAAAACTAACCTTCAATAACGACTGATGAAAATTACACAACAGAGGCAGTGACTCAAGAGTGAGCAAATTAATGCATGTGACATCGAAACTTGAAAGAAGCGAAACCACAAGAGTCTACTATACTCAATAGAACACCTAACATAACATTTTTTTTGAAAAAATTAGGTGCATTCTCTACAACCAAATGCTAATATCCAACGACATGATTTTCAAGCGCAACAAGGCAGTGAAACAAAAACAGATTAGAAAAAATATGTTTCACCAAATAGGAAGACAACAAACCAGAATATTGAGTTCATTACCCTCGATTAAAATCTATTCACGGAAGCTTCCTTCGCTTGTATCTCACCATCACCTTCCCCTTCACGCCCACCACCATGCATTCCAATCAGTCTCTGGAATGGAGAAATTAGCTAAATTCAAAATTTCTCAACAGATGACTCCAAATTGCTTTATTTGTAATATAGCAAAAGGCTCCCGAGCACCATGCTGCCACCTCCAAAAGAGATGTATGAGAAATTGCCTGCTAACTTATCCTCTTCTCTTGCCGGGCAAAGCGGTCAGGATCATAGCTGTCTGGATCTTTGAATATTGCGGTAGACGGTTGGCAAAAGCTGTGATGTAGCAACATATGACCTTTTGGGATGTCAAATTCTTTACCTCTCGTGTAGTAACACTGAAATCACCATGTGATTGGCGCAACAGCATAATCAGCGGAGGATGAAGTCTAAGTGCTTCCTTGATGCACCGTTGTAGGACTTCCATTTCCGATAAAACATCATGATCTACATTCTCTCCATGCTTCTTCATCAAAGTTTTCTGCTTCTCAACCACAGAAGAAAGGTATTCCTTGTAGCGAAGAAAATAAGCTGCCGTCCATGTCGATGTAATGGAGCTGGTGTGTTGACCAGCAAACAATGCAGCAATGAGCAGACAGTGACTTCTCCCTCTGTAGTGGGCCGACCATCTTGTACTTCGAGTCAATAAGCACTGCAACATGTCATTCTCACTCTTACCAGAGGATTTACGGGAGCTTATAATGTTTGAGAAAATCTCTGCAAGCTTCTTACGGGCTTCGTCACGTCGGCGATGAGCAGGGATGGGCAGATACGGAAACAGAACATAATAGGTTTCATTCCGTTATCAAGATCGTGGAATAGCGCAGACACATCATCAAAAGCTCTGTCACGGCTTCCTACCCAAGAGACACCTACTAGCTGTCAAGATAATAAGATGCTCCAGCTCGTATTTCAAATCTACCTCTCCAGAATCTCCCCACTTGGAAAATAGTCTGTATGACAAAAAAAAAAAAAGGGATGATGTTTGAATTTTGTTTAAGCAGTCTGTGAGAGTTGAGAATCGCAGAGGAGCTAGAAAAAGTTCATTGGCAATGCTGAGTCTCAGTTTCATGATAAAGGATACTTGGCAATGACACTGAAACATAATTAGTTATTTAGTTTCACCATTGCGACACAACAATTACACTAGCGACCAGGGGGTATGTTCTTTAACAAAAGCCACAAGTTTTACAGGGGACGCTATGGTGTCATCATGATGACTAAATGATAAGCACTGGAATTCAAGCTGGTCACACAATTACATAGTATGTTTCTACTCCTAATTTAAATTCCACAGTAACTATCACACCAACTAGGGGACGAAATGTATTATAAGGTTCAAGTTCAGCATATGATGCTTATAGCTATCTAATTAAAAACAAACACAATCAATGTATCACCATATGCTAGGAGGCAAACAATGGTTTAAGGATCATAGTCATCCACAAAAGCTATTGTATGGAGGATAAAAATGACATACTGATATCAAGAGAAATTAAATCAGGTAACTACATGGCCTCGTGTCAACGCATTAGGGTGAAATATATTGCTACAAAGCCGAATTCGGTCATAGTGAAACAATGCAATATGGAAGGCTGCATTGTGATTGTATCAGACTCAGAAAAATCACCACGAAGGGTGTTATTGTTAACTAAGAACTTGTTGTAACAATGAATAGAATGTAAGGAACTTATTTAGACACTCAAATTTTCATTCATCCAATTGCTCTGAATATTAATTTCCAAACAATGATCCAAAATACACAAAAAGGGAAGGAAGGAAGTTGAAGAGCAAGACCTGAGCTTCTGTAACCATTTGGTCAACATAACTCTTGAGTTTATTRGCTCGAAGAGCTTCAGTGAAGAAGCGAAACTGCTCCTGGCGAACTGAATAGTCAACATCAAACACAACACCAGGTCCAAAAGTAGGGACATTGAATCGATACACCTCCTGCTGACTAAGATCAGTCTCAGGTGCCTTGAAGAAATGAGCAGACACCTCAGGACCAATCAAGAAGGTAATATTTTTAGCAACCAAGTTCAAGGTGAATACACTCCCAAGCTTCGGGTACTCCTCCTTGAGCATTATAATGGGACCCTTGAGAAAGTGGAGGAGGCCACCAAYGATAGGAGGAAACGCCTTAATCACAGGAGGAAGACGTTTTCCAGATCTCGGCATTACGAGGGTTGACAGCAATTTGGCAACTACAAAAGTTGCCACTACCAAGACTCCTACATTGAAAAACTTGTTGTCTACCTTCTCCGTCTCCATGTKTGTGCTAGCTTGATTTCGCTATTAACTGATCCAACAAATCAAACCAACAGATGAGTGACTGACATGAGAAGCTAGGGTTTAAGCTTATATTWATTCAGTCTAAAAATCAGTTAATGTTCCCATCCAAAACAAATTAAGTTGATATTTCTCTAAAACCGGGTATGTTCTTCGCTTCGTCTTTCCTTTGCCTATCACGCTTAGGGAATCACGGTGTGTTACTGTGTTAGTGTTTGTAACAATATGATCACTTGATTTGAATGTGTGTTATGCTTTGTTTGTTGTAGTTTAATTATAATATTTCATTGTTGGTCTTCAAATTCAGCCCCAAAATCATAAATAATTCTGCCCCAAAATCACCCAAAACCAAACAACAATATATAACCTCCCAAACAATAAAAATAGAAACAAAACTCATAATACATCCAACAAAATTCACACAAAACTCCAGCAAAATAATTCAAACAAAAAAACTGGAAAATAGGAACAAAATTATAAATTCGACAGAAAATTGGGGGAAGAAGAATACCTCAAAAATGCAAAACCCTAAGAACGATATTAAGATCGAGCAACCACGCAGCAGTGGCAATGCAACTATAGCAGCAGCGCAACRCCAGAGAGATCAGACACAGAGACGCCGTCCGTCGAGTGGGGCCTCGCTTCCGTCGAGTGGGGCCTGCAAGGAGAGGAGAGAGAAAGGGGTTGACCAATGAAATCATCAATGTAAAATCACACACCAACTAAGAATAAATTGAAAGAGTATTCCGAATTAATGTAAAATCAATCATCAATGTAAAATCAAAAAAATAAATTCAAAAAAATGGTACAAATCTAACAAACAAACACAAATCGGACGAAAAAAGGGATTTACCAGATCATGAAAACGCGAGGAAGAGGAAGAAGAATGAGAGGAGTGAGATTCGAAGATGAATGATGAGATGAGATGAGATGAGATGAGAGAGTAATTACGTATTTGGCGCAGCACTTAGTAGTAAGCACTATGTGACCACTTGGCAAACAGGAGTGATTAGTTAAAGATTAGATTATTAATTATGGCAAGTTAATTAATATTAACCCTTTGTTGGTTAGTGTCTAATCCAGGGGGCGTGGAGTGTGAATCTGTGGTGTGGGGGCGGATTATCCTATGGTGCACATTTTACCACTTTGTCTCGTGTTTCGGGCTGATCGGGCGAATTGTATTATACAACCGGTGGTATTTTTGATAGTTTGTTATGGGGTGAGAACGAGGTGCTGGGGCAGAGTATATTTACTATGGAAAGATTCGAGTCTCTAGCCGTAGAGTCACAGTCTTAGCATTTTGACGCCGGAGCGTGCGGCGCGCTTTAGCTTTTGGAGGCGAAAGCGCAAGCCTTCTTGCGAAAACGAGGCTTTACGAGCACATAGCAACGTAAGGCAATGCTCTTTAGGAAGCGGGCGTTCAGGCGCTTGGGATGACCGATTACGTCAAAGCGGGCCCAAGCGAGATCCGGACTCGGGAATCTGTATCTGTGTTGGGTGTTTGGGATTGGAATGCTAAAAATGTAATGCAAGCACAATATCTATAAAGGCATAAAAGCATTAAATCATTAGCATGGGTAGGAGGAATGCTTATGTGAAATATTCTTTTCATATATCACATTCCCCTAAAGAGGTTTAATTAAATGAATACATTTACCCCTAGAAAACCCCCAAAGAGGACTTAAATCGTATTGCTTCTAAATACTTAATTCTAAGGCACTTGTGGGGGCGACGCGCAGGAAGCGCCCACAAGGCGAAACTCTAAACTTAGAAAAAAAAACATGAAAAAGGGTTAGGACCTAACACAATGATTAAATGGGGTAATTCCTAGTCTATCTCGCAATTAGGTTTAAGAGGGTTATTCAATGACATTTTTGTAATAATCTCAACAAATCTTAGTTGAGATTATTACAAAAGCCAATGAATAGCCCTCTTAAACCTATTCGCGAGATAGACCTGACATCCCTCGATTAAATGTGGGGTTAAAACTACTGCTCCAAACCTCTTCTTCGGTATTTATGATAATTTCTGCCCTGAGGTTTTGATTTGTGTTTAATGAAACTTACTTGTAATAATTTTGTTATTGATGACTGGATAATGAGTGCTATAGGTTGAGATGCAAATATGCGATCGTGCAAGTCATTTAGCTTTTAATATTAGTTAGTACTCCGTACATTGCTAGTGAGCGGAAACGGATGTCTTCATGTCGTTTTAACTCTTTTTTTTTCCTTTTTTTTAAGAAATACTTATTGTACACGATTTGAGTTATTTATGGTCAAATTTAAAATTTAATAATCAAGCAAAAGGAATTACTTTCTCCGTTTTCTATTAAATGTCTCACTTTGGCTTTCGTATTTTTTTAGGCAAAATTTGGTAGGGTGATGAGGTGTGAGGGTGGGGGCCAAAAAATTGGAAAAAAAGATTAATATAGGTATATTGATGAATGTTTTGATAAAGTATGTGTAGAAAAAATAGTATTTTATTTGTGATCCCCACGTAAAAGAGAGAAGAATTCGTATTTTAATTGTGGACCTCACTCAAAAAAAAGGAAGAAAAGGGAAGTGAGACATTTATTATGAAACTTCCCAAAATATAAATTGAGGCATTTATTACGAAACGGATGAAATATAACGGGATGCTAAGAGGCAGAAGAGTAAGGTATAAGTATTTTTTAAAGGCCTTCCCCCACAATCCAGCAACCCCCTCCATTCCTTTGCTTCTCCCCTCGATCTTCTCCCTCACTCAACTCACTCCAACCCACGCGAGCAAGGCCCCAAAACCCAGAAATTTCGAGTGGAAAGGCTTGTAACTTGAAAATCCCAAGTTTGATTGTGTAAAAATCACCCAAAATAAGTTTGATTTTTTTAAATAAGCACTAGAATGTTTAAATAAGTTTAACTGAACATAACCTTAGTTAACTGAAAAAAGGTTAATTTAAACGAGCAAACGCCTGAAATGTTGACTTGTTATTAACAAACTTTCCTGATTGTTATTCAACCCAGGATTTACGTAAGACAACGGCCACAGTGCTTCTTGTAAATACATCCTTCGTTTTTTTTTCATTGCAACATTTGTCAAAAATGGAAGTTTCAAAATAGAGGCAACAAGTTTTTTTATTCCTTTTTGGGTAAAATTTTCCTTGTAAAATTACAATTACACCCTTACTAAAAGCCATAAAACATGATTATGAAATACTTGAAAAAAGATCAATACTGAATCTAAATTAAAAACTTAACTACCCAACCTTCTCACCACCACAAATTCCACCTTGCCACCACACTGAACTCCCTCGCCACCACCCTGAGCACCCACAATTCCACAAACTCCCCACCCACAAACACAATCACCGCCACCCCTTGCCACACTCAAACTCCCTCGCTACCACCTTGACCCACCCACACAACTCCCTCGCCACCCTCCCACGAACTAGCGACGTCGAGATGTACTAGATCTCGCTGCCCTCGCCAACCTTGCCACTTCGAATTCGTTCAAGATCCAACCTCCCATGATATTTCAAACTCAAAGATCTGAAATTCTAAGGTTTCGAAGATGAGATTTCGATCCTCTTTCAACGAGCAGTGATTCCGCACTCCACTATAAAATTCCACACTCAAAATAGCGACCGCTTTGACGGTCGCAAAATTTTTGCGACCGCCAAAGCGGTCATTAATCTGGAGTGCATAAATCAGTGCTCTCTTTCAACCCACGACATATCGAACTCAAAGATATGAAGTTTTGAATTTCTTTTGGTGGATTTTGGGGTTTTGATTTACGGTGCTAGAATTAGATTTATGGTGGTGGATTTGGTAGTTGTGGTGTTAGTAGCATAAATGTGATGGTGTCGACGGTGTATACAACGACGATGGTGGTCGGTAATGGGTGGTAGACTGGTAGTGATGTTGCTAGCGCGGTGGTGGCTTGGTTTGTGTGATAGTAGCAGTGGTGTTGTTGGCGGTGGCCCGATGGCTTGATTTGTATGGCAGTATCACTGTAGTAGTGTTGTATTAATTTATTTCATTAATTTTAATCATAAACTATCAACACACTTAATTAACTATTAGGAAAAATTGCCTAGGAGTCCGTGTAAGCTCCAATGTTGCCATTATTTTTGGAACAGAGGAAGTAATCCCTCCGTTTCAATTTATCTTTTACGTTTGTGAAATTGCGCGTCAATTAAGAGAAATTAATATTTGGATAAAATATGTTAGTATTACTTGGAAGTTGTATTTTTAAAAAAAATTTGTTTGAGATGTGTGTAGTAAAATAATTAAAGTGAGTGAATTAAAAATGAGTGGATGAGATAAGTTTGGGGGAAAATTGAAAATAAAGAGGAAATAAATAAGGGGTAATATGATAAATTTTAGGAGTAAAGGTAACATTTATGGGTGAAAAAAGTAAAGTATAAAAAAGAAAACGCAAAGAATAAAATGAAACACCAAAAAAGAAAACGTAAAAATAAAAAAAACACTGAAACGGAGGGAGTACAACAAATGTCATCAATATTGCATGTTGGTTTATTTACGAAATTGTCATTATCTATACTACGAGTATATATGATTTTTCCAAGGAGAACATGCAAGTAGCCTTCATCTTCTACTTATCCACAAGTCATCAGCATATCGTCCTACGCAAACACGAACATTATGATAATGCCAATCCTATGGCTAGTTAAACCTCGAGTTATAGTTAGTGACTTATCCTCAAAACAGTATAATGAACTCGCATTATGCACAAAATAAGAAGACATAACTATGCTGACGATTTCTGTACTCTAAAGCGATCGCTAATTTGGAGTGCGGAAATAAGTTGTCACATAACTATTACTCCGTATAATGTTCCTTGAAAATTTGACATGTTGAGAAATACCATCTTCCAGACAAAAAAAAGAAAAAAGAAAAGCAAATCACATGGTTTGGTGCCCAAAAAAAGAATCAAAGGATGCATCGAGACTGGCCTTGCCAACCTCCCACGTATATAAATTGTGAGCTGATGACATGATGAGTGATACTCTACTAGTGTCCTCCTCGTGTCATATTGCACGGTCTATTTGCAATTATTGTATGCACCATCAATCATTTAAGTACCTATAAATACCACAGTGCTCACATATACACGAGAGTGAGAGATCGAGAGGGAGCCATAACTCAGGTGGTTATAACTTCTCTTTTATTTTCAGGAGATTTTGAGATCAATTTTCATTCCTGTCTTTGGTGGCTCTCTAATCACCAAAACAAAAGTACTCATATGCACTAGACTCTCATTATATGCGAAGTCACAAAATTGTTCTGGAGTATATGGAAGATATCATGGAGGGATAGTTCAATTGGTTAGAATTCTCCTCCCGATTTGGAAAAGATTTTGTGATTATTTTTCATCATTGACCGTGTGTCTCTTTAAACACCAAAAAAAATTAAATGGTAAGTTAGTAACCAACCGATGTTATAGTGTGTGAACATTCAAATACTTTCTTTTTTGTCGCTATTTATGTTTAAAAATATTTGTTCTATAGATTACGAAACTTTTAAAAAAAAATAGTCAAATTGACTTAAACTTTTGAAAATCGGTTTTTCTAATGTGTGCCCAAGAACACATGTTAAGATAACATATTCATTATAAATACAATATTTGATTATGTTGCATATATCTATTAATTATTTGATTACAATGATATATTTAAGTTAAACATGGTAGGTAATATTTTGTATATCCATATTAATTGTAAATTTCTATTAATGATTTGAGTGAAATTTAATATTTTATAGGGAATTTATTTTCTTAACATGTGACATTGGGCACACATTAGAAAAATCGTTTAAAAATAAGGTGAGTATTTTGTGCTACCTAGAATTTTGTATTCATCGTATAGTTGAACGTAACGAAGATAGTGCATGCACAACAAATTGCGTATGGTATAATTAGATGCGAGGAAATTATTGTAAAATGAAAATAAAAATTAGTGGTTTGGTTTGCCAATAACGTAWTAGAAAATGATGTAWTAGCACATAATTTAGCCATTTAGCTAAAAACATATCACATATGTATATTTAATTGACTAATTCACGTATTTGAACTCCATTATTGGCACAATTACATGGACATAAACCCGACAATGACCTACTCAATTGATCTGAAATCCAACCTTTAATTAATGGGATTTTTCCCCATATACCCCTGAGCTTTCGCGTATTAGCTCATATACCCCCGAGTTTTTCAAAACGCTCCATATACCCCTGAGCTTCTCTCCGTTAGCTCATATGCCCTTAATGAGCTAACGGTGTTAAATTTTATATTTTTTTGACTTATTTGCCCCTGTCACCTATGTTCTTTCTTCTTCATCTCATCAATCACCGTTAATTACTCTTCCTTCTTCCTTCTTGAAAAAATAATTGGAGAGGGCAGTAAGAGTAGGAGTATTACCCAAAGCATACACAATAATTGAATTAGCCCATTGAGCTGAAACTTTTGCAATTTCAGTAGCCTCCAATTGTGCAGCAGCATTGCCATTAACAGAGGCAGAAGCAACGAAGGAGAGAGACATCCCTTTTGAAGCCGACGAGCCCTGAAACAAGGAGTTCCAGCTTTCCTGGTCCTGAGTAGAGGGAGAGAGTGGTCGTGAGGAGCCCAAATCAGCCTTCAACGGCTCTGCAGAAGGTGTTGCAACAGGTACAGGAACACGGCCACCACCTACCACCTGTTTGACGAAAGTCCTGAGTGATATCAGTCAGCGATTGGTGTGGAGTACGAGGTGGTTCAACATTAACAGCAACCAATTCAACATCTGCATTCTCAAACTCATCTAATACTTCCATAATTGTATAATTCTGAAGGGCAGAATGCCCAGTCGAAGATACGCCACCATTCGCACCT
>SNQN01003590.1:32913-45760 GCA_008642245.1 Bassia scoparia | reverse complement strand
TTAGCCAGGTAATAGGTTAGTTGAACCAAAGTGGAAGATTAGTATGCAATAAGGGGTGAATTGTTAAAATAGAATTAAAAAGCATGGAGAGGTAGCATGAGTAAAATTGAGTAGGTGACTATAAATCGACTAGAATGGTAAGTATAAATCTCTTCTATCTTTTATCTTTACCTAATACTCCTGAACAGGTAAATTCCAGGCAAATGCCTGAAATTTTTAATAAAATACGAACTACCTTTCTAAATAAATCAAATTTTATCTTTTATATTATATAAAAATAAAATTTTATTGTGATAAAAATAATTATAAGTGGGTATAATCAATTATAATAAGATAATATAAGTTTTTTTGCTCGAATTAAGTAGTACAGAAGTAAATTTTTTTTAAACATTAATAAATGTTTTCTACATCTAACATAAATTGCGGAATGTGATTTACTTGTATACACTTTGAAATCGAACTGTGTTATAGGTGGATAGCTATTCAATTATTGTTCGATATATTGCGGGGTCTTAGAATGTGTTGTCATTGTGATAACAATGAGCATATGTTGAAACAATGAAAACTGGAGTGATAGTCCTAACTAAGTCCTAACCAATTTATTTGAATGGTCAAGTATAGAAAGAGTAAAACAAGGAGAAAAAATAGGTTGAAGGATTTATTAGTTGTACAGCATGGTACACATACTGATAGATGTTGACACTAAGTGGTTAAAATTTTGATTGCTTTATGGATGTCTGCCTCATTTGTTTTAGGGATAATTTAACTTTGGAAAATAATGATATCGTAACTCCAATTGAAATAAATTAAACTAATATCGATATGTTTTAAAATCATAGTAATGTGTATTAGTTTCAATTTTAAAAATTTACTTTTTAATAGTACATAGTCAAAAATAAAATAAGAATGATGCAATAATAGAGAAAGTTCGTTAGTTGAATGATATAATAAGATCGAGAATTAAATGTCCTAGAAAAATAAAATAAACCCGTTCGTGTGCTTCATATCGCATAAAAACATATATTCCACATCACTAACAAATCACACAAACCACTACAACAATTTTCCCACATCATCACTCATTCTCCAATACCAGTGTTCAAATCTCACCCTACATCAATAAAATACAACGCAAACCACCAATCGCTGTATAAAAACTACTGAGCTTGTGAAGATGATCTGTTCTGGAATACTCATCAATTAGACACGCCACATTCTACTGGTGCTAACCAACCACCTTTTGATGGAAGGCCTATCCTTCTTCATCCTGGAGGGCTAGTACTAACTATTTTACACCATTCAACCATCACTCAATCACATTCAACATCACAATAACCACACACACTTATCACACAAATGTTGGTACTCTTTCTCACAGTAGTACTCAACCCAGCAATAAAAAATTGATGGTATTAATATATGATCTACAACCAATAACTCCACAAAAATTCCCTACGCTACTTCATCTAGAAGAAACGCATAAAAATTATTAAACCAAACAAATTAGCAACACTAATGATAAGACTCAAATTTTCTTATTCTTATATATAGCTAAAGTAGAATGTCACATTTATTAATCATGACTCAGAGTGATCTTCACACAATTTACTATTGTATCGTTCTAACATTAAATCAAAACGCACAAGTTATGGTCATTTTGTTGCACCTAGAATATAATCCATCAACTTATTTTTACCTTATCCTAGAAACCTCGGATACCCGTAAACAACTTTTCACCTTATTAAAATCTGAATTCCATAACCATTTTTACAGGGGGACCAATAGCTGTCGGTGGCGATGATGATATTCCGGACGAAACGCGGCGCACTTTAGAGCACTTCAAGCATCCATGGGTCCTGCCCAAACACGCACTTAACGAGAGCCAGCAGAAAAGCTACACGACCTCTATGTTCACACACTGGCTTCATAGCATGAAACATCACCAAATGCTCTGTCGCGCACTACACAACTTTCGAAAGTATAGAAGCTTCTAACAGAGCCCTCAACACGTTACTTGCATACATGGTCTATAGAAACAACAAAAAAAATCAAAAGACACAGAGTGACCCATATAAAAATGACTCGATAAACTAAACATTGGCTCGTCTCGAAGATCAAATACTCATAGATGCTTCATACGAGTAACTGAAACTATATACGGATATGCTCATACCTCATAAAGCAAACCACAGACACTCAAGCACGTCATTGCTCATTTAGTAATTAGAAGTGTTGCGTGACAAGAACAATAAATCTACAAGTTGCGTCACATAACTGTGGTATCATTCAAATCGTATATCCACTCACTCGGCTCCACTACCTGGTTTAGTATATCAAACCAATAACAATACTCACATCTCTACTAAACGTCTATACAGCTTACATTCCTTACATACCTCATACTACTCTTATCCAAATAGAAAGATTACACCTTCATAATGGTAGTTAAGAGCGTACATTTCGCTATTCATCAATGAACTCCGTCAGAAATCATTCGAGCAAACGCTGATATATCAATGCTAGACGAAGTAAAGACTAACGCACTTTACTTACTTGCTAATTAGCCACGAATATCGATGTTGTGCTCGACTCATCACTACATGTACACTGATACTCTGCTGAATCATATAAGAAATGAAAACTATACGATACAGATTATATTCCGCAAACAACATCTCACCGATCAACTTCTATACAAAAATTCGGCCAGGTGCTAACCAAAAAGGCAAGGACGACGTGTGGATGTTGAATTCTTTCTGTCGGGCCCCAAAGTATTCGGGATGTGAGCGGAGGCCGTCGATACAGGACCACGTCGCCTTAAAATATTATTCTAACATAAACCCCCTCACTTTTATAATACACTCTATTTAATATTCTGAACAACAACATTCTTTCGATCACACATATAATAATAACAACCGATTTATAAAAATAATGAAATTGAACAACCCACTATTAATAAAACCGTTATAGACCAAAAAATTCACTCTATGTATAGGTGTCCATCGAAGCTCCAAATAACAAAATGTCCAGAAATCGACTAAGTTTCCAAAAAAATATCTAAATTAAAGGCACTCAAAAAACGCTCACAATTATAGAATCTCCAAGTAGTTCTCACAATCAAGTTATTTTATACAAGCTGACATAATCCTTAACACAACAAATTAAAAAACTTCCGCTACACAAATGATGATATACTTGACCCACACTCTACTTTATGTGATACACACAACAACATCGCACAATCCTCTCCCATATAGTAACTCATAATTCTGAAGAGAAGTGCGGAATAATCGCTAAAACGCTCAACGACTCCCACTCGTATTTCTACCAACACACAAAGGTGAGCAAATCATCTATTGTAAGTTTTGAATAAAGACAAGTGAAAAAAACACGCAAGGCAAAATAATTACCTACAACCGCAACCGGCCCTCATTGAAACAAAACCACCACCACTAAAACCCAAACCCAACCAAACACATAACTCAAACACTCAGGACACCCATCATACACAACACAACACTAAGGAATTAAGACAAAACAAACACATAAGAAAGGAACCAAGATTAGTGCCAAAACAAAGACACCAATTGATCAGTTATAGCACATAATAGAAAGCGGAGACCCAAATGTAATGGATCAATTCCCGGTGAAGCCCCCCAACATCAAAAATATAGTTGTTCACTTTCGACATAATGCTGCCCAAAAATTCAGTTTCATCATGCCATTATAGAAAATCCTGTGCACCTAAGGCTCCAAGTTTGTGCTGTTTTGTGCACCCTCGCTGAACAAGATTCTAATCCACTGTTGCGACAGACACATTACTTAGTCAAAAAAAAACATCTGTATAATAATTACATAAATCGCTAATAAGATATGCTTGCTAATTATTTAACCCACCAACAAGCCGAACAGCACAATCAAGATAACAGACCAAGGCCGAAACCACCGTTCGTACGCAGCCGCATTTCAAGTTCCTCAAATCTCTTGTGTGGGTTCACATAAACCAATGAAACCCAAGCATAATATTGTAAACCTATCCGAAATATCATTTTACAATAAGAATTATAATACGAGTTTATTTTTTTCAATGGACGTTAATAATCCCAAACTAAGTTCTTCTCGACCTTAAAATCGACGCTTCTGTGTCCCGCTCGGTTTTCCCTAAAGATTTTCTCTCACCACAGCGCTTAAGCTCGATCGATCGCAATGCAGCAGAAGGATTGACCTCAACCAAAAGCTACTCATCACACTTATAACCACACAAATCTAAAAATTAAACAAATGACACCACCATAGATGATATGTGCTTCATACACTTATCACAACCGCACATGATACGACGTTTCTATCGCTTACAGACAGATAATTACAGACTTTTCAGACAAGCGTACGAATCCCACACTCAAAATGCACACAGCTCGTCTGACACAAAACAAATATTGGAGCTAGACACAATACTACATTATAGGTAGTGGATAGCTGATAAAACAACCTTAGACTTTTATAGGCAATTCATCAATTCGGTATATTACTGAGTTCTGAGAAAATACGAGAGTACCCATCACAATTATCTCACACTACCAAAATATCTGACCCATACAACGAACACTAAAAATCAGACCGTTTATCGTGACCAGAGAGATAAAAGTCCAATGCATAAAGCAATAATGCATCTTCCCACACCACCATATGGAAAACTGGTGAGTACCACGGCATGTTATTGCCTCACATAGACAAAATAGATTTCCTAGTCGTCTCAAACAAGAGGTGAGTTCCTCCTACGAGTTCCGGATAACTCCCAGTCAAAGCATTTTGCAATCCCAGACTATAACCACAGAACTTCCGTTTCATTGCCAAATGAAGCCTTCACTCCACCCCAGAGAGAAAATCAACAAACCTCACCTCTCTAAAACAGAGCCAACAAATCACTCCTCAATGATAATCAACTGTCTTGAATAGGAACCCGTCCCAAATCAAATGATGTTGCATCGAGCACAAATTTAATACAATAGCAAGTGTCGTGTGTGTATATATATATATATATATATATATAACCCAATATTCAACCAACACACACACAAAATTAGTACAGAAAATTGGTAATAAGATCCACCATACAACTAACTCCGTGAAAGTACACTCAACTCCAATATTTCTTTGAAGCGGCCCTAGAATATAGAACAGTATTCCCCAAACCAAGAAATTCACACCACCCGTCTCTCAACATTTCTAAAAACATATTCTTCCCACTTATAAAAGGTGATGTACGGATGGCTCTCTCGCACCGAGACCCAAATATTTCCACCGACTTAAATGACTATTAGCATAAGTACGCCATACTGACAACAGTAACATAGCACCTGCATACCAACACATATTTATACATCTTGGTCACCAATATGCACAGCACCCATACTATTCGAAATCTCACCTCCCACCAATAATGTAATCTCAACAGTACCAACACGCAACAAACAAGAAATCTTCTCAACAACACAAAAGAAAAAGAAAATCATATATTCATCTATAACTCAATTTCAAAAAAGCCTAAGAAGGCTAACTAACAAAAATTTTCGTAAAAGCATACACTATGCTTCGTACACTGTGTAAATATTGCAGAAAACAATAACAAAAACCACGGAAATTACAACCAGATCACATTCCCACTTCGTCAAATTTTGACAGAAAACAACATTGTCCGCAAACTCATTCACCCTATAAGACCATTTCCCAATCGAGTGACTCCAGGTTCTTTCACAACTGAAGATTGTCCTCAGGCCTACAAAATTTTGACATTCCTTTGACAATAAAACACTATTTCACTTCCCATCAACCTCTATGACCTCCCTGACAGTATATACATCGATACTATTCCTTCTTCGATATTCTCATAAATGCAACTACAAATTTCCTCTCCACACCACACAATTATAGCAGAGCTCGATAACAGGAATATTGAACTCGACACTCTTCTACAGACAACAATTCATCTAGAGACTTAAATGACGCTAATTATTACTTGTGCCTATCCTCATTCAGTAGATATTTACCTACCAGTCAGATGTCTTGTCAATTCGGTCTATCATGTTATATCAACTATCAACTTGACTTAAAGTATCTCCCTCCAAAAACAACCGTAAGTCCATACGTGAAACCCCATCATACTAGCTACATTATTTATTGTACCCAAACTTTTACAGGTAGAATCAGAACATATATGCTATCCTGGTATTACACATCGAGGAACGAAACTGATGGTCTCACAACTAAGATAGAATATTCCGACATTGACAAAACTTGTCGACTTAATCCTCATTAACCAATGGGTATTCCCACTACTTCAGACTACACCGAACTGCCTAAGACAATCTCGGATAATATCAAGTACCAAAACGGGAGCATTCTGCATCTGGGTATCTTCGTGTGGCCACAAGTCAACCAATTTTATGGTAATAACAGAACTGAACAACAAAAAAACCCAACTAACAGGATCATACGCGGGGAACGGCAGCTAACAATCAACGTATTTAAGAAATCAAGAAAACTTTCTTGGCTATAAATAAAGTCATCCCATCACATCACAACCAAGAAGTCATCGAGAAAGAATAATCATTCGCGGAAAACGAGCCTAAGGAGAGAGCTCATTGAGCAGCGTCAATCGTCGTTTTTCTTAGGGTGAAACACCATCAGCAACTCTACATCAAAAAAAATGCATGAGGTCAAACTCCTTCTCGTTTGATAAAACAGGAATCGCATTCCAAGAATTAGTTACCCAACTCGACAATAAGGTTCCTACACTCCAACACTCATATAAGACGAGACATATTAGCACAATAGTTATCTTGGAATAGGCCTTCAAATAAGAGGCCCGATTTGAATAGGACCGTTTCTCCGCTTCAGGGAACAATGAAATTCACAAATTAAGGCAAAAAAGCGAACCAAACATCATGAACCAATCCCTTCCCACAACCAAGCGAGTAGACCGTTGTGGCAATGGAAGAACAACTATGATACCTCCATCACCTTATTTAGAGGTCAAAAAAACTTGGAGATACCTCTTTTGTTCACCCTCACATATGACACCCTCGCATGTTTCTGGAGTGACATAATTCACAATATAGGACAAAACCACACCGACACCCATCCGCGGATCCTCACAAAGAGATACTCAGTTTGAGGTCCTAGAAAAAAAACACATTTGGCCATTTCATGCTGACAGAAAAATGAGTACAATCTAAAATTATTTATGCACTAGAAACTAATAGCTACACAAATAGTAGAATGGGTTCCCACTACCGCCCATTAAGTCTGTCAGACAAACATAATTTGAGGAGCAAAAATGAGAATATTTGATAGGGACTTTTGTACAGGAGCGCTGCATAGTCAATATTGATTAAAGGGAAAAAGACACAAACCTGCCAGGAATATATAACAGGTTCGTACAAAACGAAGATCGAATCGAACTAACTCATCCGCATATCTTGGCGCCAATTCAAAATCCTATGATATATATGTCCCATGATCACTAATCACTATCCACTAAGTGTCGTGCGTAAAAAGAAATAATCCAGAGGAAACCTGTGTCACGATCAACAAGAAAACATATCACTTATATTTCTAGGAGGCGCAAAATCGTGAAAAATACATCGATCTCCGATAAACCCTACTATACCAATAATATAATTTAAAACCATAAGAGTGTTTCAACAGCCCCATTACTAAACCACCTGTAGGAAAAACAATATAAATGTATAATTAGCAGAATAAAGAAACAAAGGAGCTTCATAATGAGAGAGTTTCGGCGGCCGTAAATAGGTCAATTAATTCTCAAGAAAAAAGCTCTACAAACATTGAACCACGTCTGATCGGAACAGGCATCCTAAACGCAAAACAACGAACCAACTCCCTAGGCTGATAACTAAACTCTCCCATGGCAAGCTGCTGTAATAACTCGTCAAAACTAAGATAAGTCATAAACACCATATATAGAAATCAACTCCAAAACAACAAACCCAACCCATCAACGGAGCTATTGAAGAATCATAATCTCTAAAGAGAAAGAACAGAGAAGAACCGCTATGTATACCACGAGAGAACACCGATTCTTGTTGTTCATTGGCCTCGTCGACAAACATACAAGCTGGATATATTCATGACTCCATCATATAAAACACTTAAGAAAAATGACAGCGTTTCAAAGATAATTCCGAAAATGGCTGCAAATTTATCCTTAAGCTAAAAATGGAGTTCAGCACTAACTACTATTAAATACCGCATGCCAGAGCAATGTTTGGGTCCAAAAGTACGGACGAGATTTGATATGGGGTTTTCGGAAAGTTGTTCTCCGCTACTATAGACCAAAGAATTTTTTTAAAAAATGCCCGACATAAACGCACCGATAATTCTCACAGGCCAGGGGAAGGTAGATCAATATACCCCTCACTGAACTGACTTGATTATTGGAGTACACCGAACACTACTTTCAGAGAATAATCGTGCATCTTCGTACATCACCACCACCTGAATCAAGAGCGCATACTAGAAAGTATACAAAAGATTAACAACCTCAGGCACCCAAAAAGGTCATAAGTTTCAGAGACGGCAAACCATCGTTTTATTTGGCCCAATCATAACACAAGTTTATGGAGCCTCTATAAATCCACCCAAAAACCAAGGCCATTCTCACGCTACACCACACTCTTCTTTGTCAAACATTCACAAACTCCCCGAAATTTATCTATCTTTCTCGGATACTCCAAAATAGGAACCACCACCAATCATAAACCCCCAAACTACAACCGCTACATTACATACACGACTCAAACGCTTACAAAATCTCACTCCACGGCACAAAAAACGACCAAGAACGCAATAGAGAATAGCTCGCAGTCCAGCAGCCGCATCCTCACAATAAAAAAAAAAAACAGAAGAACCCAAAACTTAACTCATTACGGGAAAAATGCGACACATAACCACATAGCACTGTTGAGCATAGAACTCCCAGGGCCATCAATCGAAAAATACTCAACAACGCTATTCTGGAGGATAGAAACTCTTCCTGGAATCACTTCAAATAGAAAAAACCCTTATCATCACCCCACTAACCAACGAGCCTGCTCGGAGAGAAAATCAGGAGATCAAACCGAAGCCCGACTTCGTCCAGCACTCCAACATAAACACCAGAGAGGTCCTATGTGACCCCAGAAAAAAATTGTCAGCCGAACTTAAACCATCAACGGATAAAATCAAAAGTCTCCAGAGCCAAAGAAAACCATATATTATTGCAAAACACGAGCCCTTGAGAATATACTCTTAACAAATCGGCAACAACCTCCCAGCACAATGTAAATATAACATAGCATGACACCAAAGCAAACTCAGAAAAAGAGATTAGAAGGACTTATGGTATGAGGACCGCACGTCTTACAAAGGAAGCGTCCGAGCTAGAAACTAATTTTTTTAATAAAGGCTAACCAAACCAAAAGCAACGTTGGTCGGAGCGAGCACCCCATCATTAACACACAACCCTAGGCACCGACAATCCACGGTATTTGGGTTGCCCAAAACTTCCACCAAGCAAAGTGATCCACCCTCAATCACCCCAAACAGCGGTGGATGAATTATATTACTAGGGCCTAAAACCACCGAACCTGCACCAAGGACTCAAAAAAATGCATACTCAGTAATTCAATCCTTTAATGGTTTTCTACGAAAAATCGCGGAAATATAAAATTATGCAGTCACAAAAATGAAGTTCCTCTGAAAAAAATCTTAAAGAAAAATAACAGAAACGTTCTTAACACATGGTCTACCTACCATCAAATACCAACAACGCCATCATCACCAGAAGATTGCTAAGTATGGGGGTTATTCAAATGCCACAAAGCCATAAAATTACTAGGAGAAAAACATGAGACAACATAACCGATCGAATGCCCTACAGTGGGAGGTTACCGTCGACAAATTTTCAGGCCCCAGTCGACCCACATACTACATCAGGACATAGATCATCCCTCGATCCACTGACAAGCTTGAAGTAAAACTCTCAGAGAGCATACAGACACCCCGAGCTATGATCGACGAGGCAGTACACAGACCTTACTCGTGATAGGACTCCCACAGGGCAGACCCGGCAGTTAGTGGACAAAGTCCACCCAAGACAGTTGACGTCTTTCATGGGACATAACAAACCGCTCGCAACATTTCCATACTCTCACACTTTCTGCAATCGCCGTGCACCACTCTTCCGTGATTAATTTCTCTTCAAGACAATAATCTACGTAGAAATTTTCTCCACTCAAGTAAACCTTCAATATATAATACGTTGATCAAGCAAGACCCACCAACAATCTATATCTGGGCCGCACCCAGTCACGTCACATAGAACCTACTACCCGCTCGCCACCGCAACTACAACCCTTCGCAGTATGGCAGAGCGAGAAAAAAACATCGCACGAACACGTCAAACTACAAATGATAACTCGCAGAAAAAGCGGACACATACATCGCCTTATGCTCAACATTTTGAGACGACCCCCCCGCCAAGAAAATCCCCATAAAACCACTATATCAGCATAAGCCCACCATCTCCTCACTCGTCATCCGTCGCAAAGGACTGTGGCAATACACTCTGTATATAGGAAACCACGGAATGGGCTCAACCAAGAGGCACACATCTTCAACTCTTTTGCCTAAAATGACGATTAATACATCGAAAAAATGAGTTTTTCGGCCTAAATATTCAAAATACCTGGCCAGAATTTTATAGAGCATAGGTTCAAATAGAATACACATGAAGAAACTAGAAAAAAGATTTGGAAGCCCTCCACACTACGACCTTACAATGATACATTTCCAAACGCGCTGAGACTGTTGATCAGCAAGTCTAGCACTATCACTAATGCGAACAACAAACTACGAACTACGTAGAACTAAATGAGTTAACGCCACAGGATCACTAACTTTCCTGATAATATGGCACCAAGAGAACTTTATCGTAGAGCACATACCTCAGTACCTTAAGTGACAGAGATAGAAGATAGTAAAATATATCGCGGTAGGAAAACAAAGAGTGACGAACGAGGCTGTCACCTGTTAAGAGGCTGCAGGACATTGGGATGATTCAGACGGTTCCTGGGATGAGTGCTCTGGACATGAACTCTGCTGAGGATGCCATTGTTAGGTTGACCAGGGAAGTTGTTCCTGGGATGATTGTTACTGGCATGGAGGTTGCTGAGATTGATGGTGCTCCTAGAATGGTATAATCTCTCTATCTTTTATCTTCTACCTATACTGCTACGTAATTCCCGAGCAAATGCTGATTTTTAAATAAAATACGAACTACCTTTCTAAATCAAATCAAAATTTTATCTTTTTTTAAAAATAAAATTTTATTTGTGATAAAATATAATTATATGGGTATATCAATTAATTAATAAATGATTAAGTTTTTTTGCTCGAATTAAGTACAAGTACATTTTTTTTAACATTAATTAAATGTTTTCTAATCTAATTGCGAATGTGATTTACTTGTATACATTTGAATCGAACTGTGTTATAGGTGGATAGCTATTCAATTATGTTCGATATATGCCGGGGTCTTAGAATGTGTTGTCATTGTTGATAACAATGAGCATATGTTGAAAACAATGAAAACTGGAGTGATAGTCCTTAACTATAGTCCTAACCAATTTATTTGAATGGTCAAGTATAGAAAGAGTAAAACAAGGAGAAAAAATAGGGTTGAAGGATTTAATTAGTTGTACACATGTACACATACTGATAAGATGTTGACCTAGTGGTTAAAATTTTGATTGTCTTTAATGGTTTGCCTCATTTGTTTTAGGGATAATTTAACTTTGAAAATAATGATATCGTAACTCCAATTGAAATAAATTAAAACTAATATCTGATATGTTTTTAAAATCATAGTAATGTGTATTAGTTTCAATTTTACAAATTTCACAATTTTTAATAGTACATAGTTAAAAAAATAAAATAAGAATGATGCAAATAAATAGAGAAAGTTCGTTGGTTGATGATATAATAAGATCGGAAATTAGATATCACCTAAAATAATACCCGTTCGTGTGACTCATTCGCATAAAAGGTATATCACCTAAAATTTTCTCATATATCTTCCCATGAAGTGTTCATTCCTACTTAAATAACGGTGTAATATGGTTGTGAAGTGTCTTTTGATCTCACATTAGAGCCATTTACGTGCTACATTTGTGGGGTATATTCTTATATGAATTGGAATCATTTTAACCATTCAACATCATAATCACATCACATCACATACTCCTTATAAAATGTGGTATCTTTCTAAGAGTTCCCCACAATAAAAAATGTATGGTTTCTATGTTACACTCAAAAAAATATCTAGTCTTCACATTAAAAGACAACCATAACAATTATTAATACCACTTGCAATATTTTTTTTTTTACAAATGCTACAAATGGCAATGTCACATTTATTTATGATAGATGATTCACACATATTCTTTGTATCCTAACAAAATAAACGCAACAAGTATKTGGTCATTTTGTTGACTGATATAATTTCAACTTATTTTTACTTATTGACATCGAYGTAATTTCAACTTATTAACATCGATATAATATTTTTACAGGGACCTACATTCGGGGCGATGATGATTTCCGGACAGAAGGCGGCCCATTTAGCACTTCAAGCATTGGGCCTGCCCAACGCACTTAACGAAGAAGCATGATGTTGTGTGACTCAATCATGTACATTCATACTACTAATACTAGAAAAACTAAATCAATATAGCAATTACGCAACTTCTATACAAAATTCCAAGGTCTGCTAACCAAAAAT
>SNQN01003590.1:21146-32888 GCA_008642245.1 Bassia scoparia | reverse complement strand
AGCAGGAAAAGCTACACTGAGGTTTCACATTGCTTCAGCTGAACATCCGATGTTGTGGATGCTTAAATTTAGAGTGAAGTTTAGCGCCCAAGTTATGCTTAATGATCTAGAAAAAAAATCAGAAGAGTGACCTAATAATGCCTGGTTTAATAAAATGGGTGTGTGATCATTTTATGTGTTTGGTTGAAATCTTGGGTGTTGTAAATGAGTAAGACGAATGCAAGTCCTTGTTTTTAGTTTAGAAGTGTTGGGACGAGAACAATAATCAGTTGCGTCGTTTATGGTAATATTCATATTCTTATGCCTGACCTGGTTTAGTACTCTTTCCGTCTTAAGTTACTTTTATCGTTTATTATAAATAGACGTTTCAATGTGTTTGTGCGTCATTGCATCATATGTCGTGACATTGCAGTGTTCTAAATTGATTGAAGTATCAATGCTAACGAAGTAAAGGACTAACGACTTACTTGCTAAATTATGCGAGTCAAGTATGATTTGTGTGACTCAATACAATGTACCAACTACTAATACTAGAAAGAACTAAGATCGATATATATGCAATTACGCAACTTCTATACAAAATTAAAGGTCTTCTAACCAAAAATCAAGGACGAGTTGGATTTGATCTTTCTTCGGGCCAAAAGTATTCTCATGTGAGGAGGCGTGATATGGACACGTGCCCTAATATATATCAACTCTTTAATACTTATTTAATTTGAAACCTTCTTTGTCAATTAATTAAAAAGATTTAAAAATATGATTGAAAACTTTTAAAAAGAGCCAAAAATTTCACTATGATAGTGTCAATCGAAGCTAAATAATATGTCGAAATCGCTAAGTTTTCCAAAAAAATATCTAAATTAAAGGCCACTAAAAGTAAATTGAAATTTAAAGTAGTGTCTCACAAATAAGTTTTAGTCCCAAGCTGAACTTAAACCATAAAAAAGAACCTACCAAATGATGATATATTGATATTCTTATGTGTACAACAACACAGTGACTCTCTCTTATTTTTTCTTCGCAAGGTGCCAACTACTG
This sequence comes from Bassia scoparia, assembly GCA_008642245.1. Lineage (NCBI taxonomy): Eukaryota > Viridiplantae > Streptophyta > Magnoliopsida > Caryophyllales > Amaranthaceae > Bassia > Bassia scoparia. Next base: position 31,850 of record SNQN01003590.1, on the reverse strand, counting down.
CAAGGATCAATCGTTTTCTACCAACAAAGGTGAGATTTTGTAGTTTTGAAAAAGAAGGAAAAAAGGGCAAAATTACCGCAACAGCACCACTTGAAAGACAAGATGCACAAAACAGACACCAACTTGATCAGTTGCACATAATAGCACCATTTGCAATTCGGTGAGCCCACAAATTGGTTTGCATGTGCCAAAATTCAAGTTTATGCTATTGTTGCACCTAAGCTCCAAGTGTGTGCTGTTTTGTGCACCTCGCACCAAGTTCTTCCTGTTGCGGACAATTTTCAAAAAAAAATCTGTAATTTCAATCCTAATTGCTTGTTTCTACCCAACAAGCAAGACGACAATCAATAGAGCCCGCGAAAACCACCTCTAGAGCCGTCATTTAAGTCTCAATTTTTGTGTGGTTCATCATAAACAATGAAACCCAAAGTAAATTTTTCGACATTTTTTCAAAATTTATCCGAAAGTTTTTTTTCATGGACAATATAATCCACGTCTTTGACCTTAAATCGACCTTCTGTGCCCCGACTCGGTTTTCCTAGATTTCTCCCAACACCTTAAGTGTGATCGATGAGGGATTGACCCTCACCAAGTTTCTACTCAATGACTAGTGTTGTGCCTTCTACACGCATTCGCTTCATCGCTATAGTCGTTTACGACTTCGAAACCCCATCATATGCCTCGTTTGGCACAAATTTTGGTGACATCTTATATGGCTGTGAAAATACAACCTTAGACTTTTGGCAATTTCGTTTGAGTTATTTGGAGACCTCATTTTCAGCAATCCACGTTTTTGCCTAAATCGACGTTTCGATGACCCGGGTTAGTTTTGCATAAGAATATCTCCCACACCTTAATGGTGATAAGGCATGTTTCCTCGCAAAGTTCTAGTCTTAAATGAAGAGTGTGGTTCCTCCTACGAGTGTCCGACTTTTTGTCAGTTCAGTTGTTTGCGGCCATCGTAACCACATCATCATATCCTAGTTTGGCCCCATATTTGCATGGCAAATGTTATATGGTGTGGGAACCAACCTTAACTTTCAACAATTTTGACAGAATTGGTATAAGAATCTCATTTCCGTGATGTATACACGTTTTTGGCCCTAGAATCGACGTTTTCCGTAACCCGTTAATTTCTATCCCACACCTTAAGGGTGATTGAGGATGGCTTCTCGTCAAGTTTTAGCCTTAAATGACAATTGTATGCGCCTATGAGCGTTTAGACGTTTAAATAATTTGTCATAATGCAGCTCTCGAAACCCCATCATATTCCTAGGATAGGCCCAAATTTTGCGTGGCATTGTATGTTTTGTGGAACCAACCGAAACATATATTTTCGGCAATTTGACAAAAAAGTCCGGAAACCTCATTTTCGTGATATTTAATCCACGATTTGGCCTAAAATTTGACATTTGTTACCCGACTCGATTTTTCCCTAATTTCCCACACCTTATGGGTGATAAGGGATGACTCTTCGCAAATTTTAGACTTAAATGAAGTTTTTTGTGCCTCCTACGAGTATTTCGATGTATTGTCAATTCGGTCGTTCATGAAATTCGAAACCCCATCATATGTCTTATTTTTGGCCCAAATTCTGGTAGTAAGCATTGCTATATGGTTACAGGACAAAAAATGAGGTCTCCTAAAAAAATCGAAAAATTGTCCGAAATTTACCATGGGTTCCACTACTAGATAACGATGCTAGACAAGTATTAGGCCAAAACGAGGAGATTTGATGGGTTTCGTTGCCACAAGTCAAATTTTAGGAAAAAGCGACAAACACTGAGACATCCGTGGGAGGCATGCTACTCCTTTTCGTATTTGAATCGAAACTTTGTATAGTCATCCCTCATCACTAGAAGTGTGACAGAAATAATGGGGAAAACCGAGTCGGGTCATCGAGACTCGTTTTTTGGTGAAAAACATGAATTATACATCACAAAAATGAGGTCACCTTTGATAAAAAAATGCCAAAATAGTTACCATAGGTTCCACTCCATATAACGAGCTAGCAATGTTTGGGCCCCAAAACGAGGAGATTGGATAGGGTTTCGCCGGCCACAAGTCAAATTTTAGGAAAAAGCGACAAACACCGAGACGTCTGTGGAAGGCATGATACTCCATATTTGAGGTCAAAACTCTTGGAATACTCTTCCCTCATCACCCTGAAGTTCTGGGGGGAATTCACTGCAAAACAGACTCGGTCACCGAGAACTTCGTTTTTAGGTTGAAAAACATGGATTTGCGTCACAAAAATGAGTCTCCTAAATTTTTTCGAAAAAATAGCTAAAATAGATAGCATGGGTTCCACTACCATATACGTTGTTCAGGCAACATTTGGGGCCAAAATAGGATATTGATAGGTTTCGAAGGACAAGTCAAATTTTAGGCAAAAGAAACAAACGCCAAGACGTCGTGAAGGATGCTACTACTTCGTATTTTGGTCCAAAAACTCTTGATATATGTCTTTCATTCCTCATACCCAGAAGGCGTGGAGATAATTCAAGGAAAAACTGTGTAAGTAACAAAGACGACTTTTTGGGCGAAAACGTGGAAAATCAGTCTTCGAAAAAATTCAAAAAACTAAAAATTTTAACCATGGTCACATGCACCATATAACAATAGTCAGACAGGATGTTTGGGTTAAACGAGGAGCTTTGATGGTTTCGGAGCCGTTTAGCCAATTTTAGGAAAAAAGTTGCAAAACAATTGAAAACTACTGGGAGGCACGCACTCTTATTTGGGTTGAAACTCGTGCAACGTCATTCCTTATGCACCCTCAAGGTATGAGAGAAATTCTAGAGAAAGCCGAGACGAGTCTCCGAGAACATATCGTTTTTTGGCCGAAAAAAGTGGATTATTATACATCATGAAAATGAGTCTAATTCGAAATTTTTCAGAAAAGATTGCTGAAATTTCCCATGGGTTTCCCAACTACTATATCAACTGATGCGAGCAATTTTGGGTCCAAAACTAGAGATTTGAAGGGGTTTCGAGAGGTCGCAAGCCATTTTTAAAAATGCGACTAAACGCGAACAATCTGTGGGAGGTACGAACCCTCGATATTTTGGCCGAACTCTTGAAAATAGTCATTCGTAATCACCTGAAGAGTGAAAGAAATTCAAAGTAAAACCACAAGTCATGGACGACGTCGTTTTATGGCCCAAAACAGTGGTATCATACAAAAAAAAAGGGTTCTCAGGAAAATTTTTGAAAAATATTCACTGAAGTTCGTTACCCATGGGTTTCCCACTATCATATACGAACTAAGCAATGTAGGGCAAAACGAGGAGAATTTATAGGTGTTTCGCAGGCCCCAGAGCCAAATTTTAGGAAAAAGCGACAAAACGTTCTGAGATGTCCGTGGAGCGGCATGATACTCCGTATTGGGGCTGTAAACTCTTTGAATATCATCCTTCATCCCCCATAAGGTGTGGAGAAATTCAGGATCAAAAACCGAGCCGAATCGTCGAGACACAGTCGTTTTTTGGAGAAAATTGTAGATTATACATCACGGATAACAAGGTCTCCGAAAACATTTTTTAGAAAAAGTGCCGAAATTTTTAACCATGGAATCCACAACTGTAATAACAATGCCAAGCAAAATATCGGTGCTAAAAACAAAGAGATTTGATGGGGTTTCGGAGGCCGTAGACAAATTTTTTTTAAAAAGCGACAAAACGTTGGTGGGAGGCACGACAATCCGGTATTTGGGGCCGAAACTCTTAGAATAGGTTACCTCATAACCCAAAAGCTGTGGATGAAATTCAGGGCAAAACCGACCAGGTCACTAAGACTTCGTTTTTTGGTCGAAAAAATGGGATTTATACATCACAAAAAATGAAGTCTCTGAAAAAATTTTAAGAAAATTACCGAAATTTTTTACATGGGTTCACACTCCATATAACGATGCCCCCATACCTTTGCTCGGGGTCTTCAAAAAGGCCCAAAGCAAATTTTTGGAAAAGAACAAAACGTCGAAATGTCCGTGGGATGGTTCGACTTCGGTCGAAACTCTTGGATAGTCTCCTCATCCACCTGAAGTTGAGAAATTCAAGACATAACCCGACTAGTCACCAAGAACGTCGTTCTGGCCTAAAAACTGAATTATATCACTGAAATGAGGTTATTCGGGATAATTTTAAAGACAAATTCCGAAATTTTCTCCAATAAATTCATATGATAATATGAATGAACACAAGAAACTATTTGGGCCCCAAATTAGTCCATACGTGAGACTTTTGAGTGCGCTGAACGAAAAACTGGACCGAAACGTCAAACTAATGATAGGAGGATACGCTTGTATTGGGGCGAACCTTTCGTAGCACCTACTCGCATCGTGAAGGTGCAATAAATTGTTAGAAAACGGTTGGGATCACCGAGACATCACTTTTTTGCCAACAAAATGCGGATATACATCGAAAAAATAGGTTTCTAAAATTTCAAAACACTGCAGAATTTTAGCATAGTTCAAATGAAAAATGAAAACCTGAAAAAGATTTTGGGGCCCAACTGAGTCCATCCGGGAGATTTTTGAAGTTCGAACAAAAACTAACGAAACGTGAAAACAATGGTAACGAGGCACTAACTTTGTATTTGGGACGAAACTTTCGTAAGGACCATCCTCGTCCTGTGAAAGTGTAGATATCGGGAAAAAACGAGGCGACCGGGTAACTGATACATCTTTTTAGGCTGAAAAACACATCACTTAAATAGGTCTCCGGAAATTTCGAAAAAATTGGCCGATTTTTACCATGGGATCACACTGTAATAATGGGGTCCACGACCCAGCAGATTGGGGCCAAATGAGTCCATACGACATTTTTGAGTTAAAAAAAACGATAAAACGTCGAATACACTCGTAGGGGACAGAATGCCTAAATATTGGGTACAAAAAATGTGGAAGTCATTTTCTCATGACCGTAAGGTGACAGAAATTCGGACAAATTTGAGACGGGTCGTCGAGATGATCATTTTTGGGCGAAAATCGTGGATTATACATTTATTGAAATGAGGTCCCCGAAATTTTCAGAAATAATTGCCAAATTTTTTTTTACCTATGAATTCACTTGACATAATAATTGATGAGTCCAAAGCAGATTTGGAGGCAAATAAGTCATACGGCGATTTTGAGTCCGTTAAAAAAAACGAGAAAACGTCGAACAGACACGTAGGGGGCATAACGGCTTATATTCGGGTACAATAATGTTTGCAAAAATCATTTCTCTTTACCGTGGACGTGTGAAAAGAAATTGGATAAATTTGACGAGCGGTTGAAGGTCCGGATCGGGACGGTAAGACGTTGGATATTGATTCTTTGTTCGGGCCAAAAGTATTCTCATGTGAGGAGGCGTGATATGGACACGTGCCTCAAATATATATCAACTCTTTTATATTTATTTAATTTGAAACCTTCTTTCGTCAATTAATTAAAGGATTTTAAAAATATGATTGAAAAACTTTTAAAAGAGCCAAAAATTTCACTATGATAGRTGTCCAATCGAAGCTAAATAATATGTCGAAATCGACTAAGTTTTCCAAGAAAATATCTAAATTAAAGGCCACTAAAAAGTAAATTGAAATTTAAAGTAGTGTCTCTTACACCCAAGTTGATCTTAAACCATACAAATAAAGAACCTACCAAATGATGATATATTGATATTCTTATGTGTACAACAACACATGACATCTCTCTTATTTTTTCTTCGCAAGGTGCCAACTACTGCCAAGGATCAATCGTTTTCTACCCAACAAAGGTGAGATTTTGTAGTTTTGAAAAAAAGGAAAAAAAGGGCAAAATTGACCGCAACAGCACCAACTTGAAGGTAAGATGCACAAAACAACACCAACTTGATCAGTTGCACATAATAGCACCAATTTGGTCAATTCGGTGAGCCCACAAATTGGTGTTGCCATGTGCCGAAAAATTCAAGTTTATGCTATGTGTTGCACCTAAGCTCCAAGTTGGTGCTGTTTTGTGCACCTCGCACCAAGTTCCTCCTGTTGCGGACAATTTTGTCAAAAAAATCTGTAATTTCAATCCGTAATTGCTTGTTTTCTACCCAACAAGCAAGACGACAATCAATAGAGCCCGCGAAAACCACCTCTAGAGCCGTCATTTAAGTCTCAAATTTTGTGTGGGTTCATCATAAAACCAATGAAACCCAAAGTAAATTTTTCGACATTTTTTCAAAAATTTATCCGAAAGTTTTTTTTATGGACTATATAATCCATGTCTTTGACCTTAAAATCGACGCTTCTGTGTCCCGACTCGGTTTTTCCTAGATTTCTCCCACACCTTAAGTGTGATCGATGAGGGATTGACCCTCACCAAGTTTCTACCTCAAATGACTAGTGTTGTGCCTTCTACACGCAWTTCGACGTTTCATCGCTWTAGTCGTTTACGACTTTCGAAACCCCATCATATGCCCTCGTTTGGCCACAAATTTTGGGTGACATCTTTATATGGCTGTGATAAACAACCTTAGACTTTTTGGCAATTTCGTTTTGAGTTTGATTTGGAGACCTCATTTTCAGCAATCCACGTTTTTTGCCATAAAATCGACGTTTCGATGACCCGGGTTAGTTTTGCTAAGAATATCTCCCACACCTTAATGGTGATAAGGCATGTTTGCTCGCAAAGTTCTAGTCTTAAATGAAGAGTGTGGTTCCTCCTACGAGTGTTCCGACTTTTTGTCAGTTCAGTTGTTTGCGGCCATCGTAACCACATCATATATCCTAGTTTTGGCCCCATATTTTGCATGGCAATGTTATATGGGTGTGGGAACCAACCTTAAACTTTTCAACAATTTTGACAGAAATTGGTATAAAGATCTCATTTCCGTGATGTAATACACGTTTTTGGCCCTAGAATCGACGTTTTCGTAACCCGTCTAATTTCTCCCACACCTTAAGGGTGATGAGGGATGGCTTCTCGTCAAGTTTTAGCCTTAAATGACAATTGTAGTGCGCCTATGAGCGTTTAGACGTTTTAATAATTTNAAATGAAGAGTGTGGTTCCTCCTACGAGTGTTCCGACTTTTTGTCAGTTCAGTTGTTTGCGGCCATCGTAACCACATCATATATCCTAGTTTTGGCCCCATATTTTGCATGGCAATGTTATATGGGTGTGGGAACCAACCTTAAACTTTTCAACAATTTTGACAGAAATTGGTATAAAGATCTCATTTCCGTGATGTAATACACGTTTTTGGCCCTAGAATCGACGTTTTCGTAACCCGTCTAATTTCTCCCACACCTTAAGGGTGATGAGGGATGGCTTCTCGTCAAGTTTTAGCCTTAAATGACAATTGTAGTGCGCCTATGAGCGTTTAGACGTTTTAATAATTTGGTCATATGCGGCCTTCGAAACCCCATCATATGTCCTAGGATAGGCCCCAAATTTTGCGTGGCATTGTTGTATGTTTGTGGGAACCAACCGAAACATATAATTTTCGGCAATTTTGACAAAAAATGTCCGGAAACCTCGTTTTCGTGATATTTTATCCATGATTTTGGCCCTAAAATTTGACATTTTGTTACCCGACTCGATTTTTCCTACAATTTCTCCCACACCTTATGGGTGATAAAGGATGACTCTTCGCAAATTTTTAGACTTAAATGACGTTTTTTTGTGCCTCCTACGAGTATTTCGATGTATTGTCAATTCGGTCGTTCATGACATTCGAAACCCCATCATATGTCTTATTTTTGGCCCAAATTAAATTTCTGGTAGTAGCATTGCTATATGGTTACGGGAACGAAAATGAGGTCTCCTAAAAAATTTCGAAAAATTGTCGAAATTTTACCATGGGTTCCCACTACTAGATAACGATGCTAGACAATGTATTAGGCCAAAACGAGGAGATTTGATGGGGTTTCGTTGGCCACAAGTCAAATTTTAGGAAAAAGCGACAAAACACTGAGACATCCGTNTTCGAAAAATTGTCGAAATTTTACCATGGGTTCCCACTACTAGATAACGATGCTAGACAATGTATTAGGCCAAAACGAGGAGATTTGATGGGGTTTCGTTGGCCACAAGTCAAATTTTAGGAAAAAGCGACAAAACACTGAGACATCCGTGGGAGGCATGCTACTCCGWATTTTGAATCGAAACTCTTGGTATAGTCATCCCTCATCACCTAGAAGGTGTGACAGAAATTATGGGGAAAACCGAGTCGGGTCATCGAGACGTCGTTTTTTGGGTGAAAACATGAATTATACATCACAAAAATGAGGTCACCTTTGATACAAAAATTGCCAAAATAGTTACCATGGGTTCCCACTACCATATAACGAGGCTAAGCAATGTTTGGGGCCAAAACGAGGAGATTTGATAGGGTTTCGCCGGCCACAAGTCAAATTTTAGGAAAAAGCGACAAAACACCGAGACGTCTGTGGGAGGCATGATACTCCATATTTGAGGYCAAAACTCTTGGAATACTCWTCCCTCATCACCCTGAAGTTCTGGGGGGAATTCACGRCAAAACCGASTCGGGTCACCGAGACTTCGTTTTTAGGYTGAAAAACATGGATTATGCGTCACAAAAATGAGGTCTCCTAAATTTTTTCGAAAAAATAGCTAAAATAGATAGCATGGGTTCCCACTACCATATAACGTTGTCAGGCAACATTTGGGGCCAAAATGAGGATATTTGATAGGGTTTTGAAGGGCACAAGTCAAATTTTAGGAAAAAGAAACAAAACGCCAAGACGTTCGTGAGAGGAATGCTACTCCGTATTTTGGTCCAAAACTCTTGATATATTCATCCCTCATCACCCAGAAGGCGTGGAAGAAATTCAAGGAAAAACTGTGTCAAGTAAACAAGACGACTTTTTTTGGGCGAAAACGTGGAAAATCATGTCTTCGAAAAATTTTCGAAAAAATAACCAAAATTTTAACCATGGGTTCACAGCACCATATAACAATGTCAGACAATGTTTGGGGTAAAAACAAGGAGCTTTGATGGGTTTCGGAGGTCGTTAGCCAAATTTTAGGAAAAAAGTTGCAAAACATTGAAACATCTGTGGGAGGCACGACACTCGTTATTTTGGGTTGAAACTCGTGCAATAGTCATCCCTTATCACCCTCAAGGTATGAGAGAAATTCTAGAGAAAGCCGAGACGAGTCTCCGAGACATCGTTTTTTGGCCGAAAAAAGTGGATTATTATACATCATGAAAATGAGGTCTTCRRATAATTTTCAGAAAAATTGCTGAAATTTTACCATGGGTTCCCACTACTATATCACGATGCCAGACAATGTTTGGGTCCAAAACTAGGAGATTTGAAGGGGTTTCGGAGGTCGCAAGCCAATTTTTAAAAATGCGACTAAACGTCGAACATCTGTGGTGAGGTAGAACCTCGATATTTTGGCCGAACTCTTGAAAATAGTCATTCGTAATCACCCGAAAGAGTGAAAGAAATCTCAAAGTAAATACAGCCAGAGTCATGGACGACGTCGTTTTATGGCCCACAAACCGTGGATATCATCAAAAAAAAAGGGTTCTCAGGAAAATTTTTGAAAAAATTCTGAAGTTCGTTACCCAGGGTTTCCACTATCATAACGATACTAAGCAATGTTAGGGCAAAAACGAGAGAATTTATAGGTTTTCGCAGGCCCCAGAGCCAAATTTAGGAAAAGCGACAAAACGTTTCTGAGATGTCCGTGGAGGCATGATACCCGTATTTGGGCTGAAACTCTTTGAATATTCATCCTTCATCCCCATGAAGGTGTGGGAGAAATTCAGGATCAAAACCGAGCCGAATCGTCGAGACACGTCGTTTTTGGCACGAAAATTTGTAGATTATACATACGGATAACAGGTCTCCGAAAACATTTTTAGAAAAAGTGCCGAAATTTTTAACCATGGAATCCACAACTGTAATAACAATGCCAAGCAAAATATCGGTGCTAAAAACAAAGAGATTTGATGGGGTTTCGGAGGCCGTAGACAAATTTTTTTTAAAAAGCGACAAAACGTTGGTGGGAGGCACGACAATCCGGTATTTGGGGCCGAAACTCTTAGAATAGGTTACCTCATAACCCAAAAGCTGTGGATGAAATTCAGGGCAAAACCGACCAGGTCACTAAGACTTCGTTTTTTGGTCGAAAAAATGGGATTTATACATCACAAAAAATGAAGTCTCTGAAAAAATTTTAAGAAAATTACCGAAATTTTTTACATGGGTTCACACTCCATATAACGATGCCATATTTGTTGGGGTTTCAAAGGCCAAAAGCCAAATTTTTGGAAAAGAGACAAAACGTCGAAATGTCCGTGGGAGGTTCGACATTCGGTTTTTCGGGTCGAAACTCTTGGAATAGTCATCCCTCATCCACCTGAAGTTGAGAAATTCAGGACAAACCCGAGCCAGGTCACCAAGACGTCGTTTTCTGGCCTAAAAACGTGAATTATATCACTGAACTGAGATTTTCGGATAATTTTAAGAAATAATTCCGAAATTTTTTCCAATAAGTTCATATGATAATATGATGAACCCAAGAAAGATTTGGGCCCCAAATTAGTCCATACGTGAGACTTTTGAGTGCGCGAACGAAAAACTGACGAAACGTCAAAACTAATGATAGGAGGCACTACGCTTTGTATTTGGGGCCGAACCTTTCGTAGCACCTACCCTCGTCATCGTGAAGGTGTGGCATAAATTGTTAGAAAACCGAGTTGGGTCACCGAGACATCA
>SNQN01003589.1:36572-59802 GCA_008642245.1 Bassia scoparia | reverse complement strand
TTCGAATGGCCATAACTTCTTTATCGGTGCTCGAATTACATCTTATAATATACACTAGTAGAAAAAGCATCAAAAGCTGGGGTTATTTTGGGCTCAAAAGCTGGGGTTTTTAACCCCAGCTTTTGAACTTGCAGCTTTTGACAAAAGCTGGGGTTAAAATAACCCCAGCTTTTGTGAAGTCTAAAGMTGGGGTTTTCAGCTAAAAACCCCAGCTTTTGTGAAGTTAAAAGCTGGGGTTTTAGCTAAAAACCCCAGCTTTTGACTGCTATGTATTAAAAAAAATTAGCCCATGTTTTGTCTCTCATTATACAATGAGAGACAAAACGTGGGCTAATTTTTTTTTTAATTTTCACATATACATATAAATATCAATTTTTATTAAAATTTGGTAAAAAAAACAAATAAATGAGTATAAACTACACTCATTAAAAAAACTTGTATTTATATTGGCGAGGTAAATGATTAGAGTACATATAAAATTACATAAGATATTTAATAATTAACATTCAAATAAATCCATGGAGAAACATAGATTTTCAAATCTTCAAATCTTCAAATCTTCAAATCAAGCGGACACCCTCCCTCCATTTGTGCAAAATTCACAGCACCCTGTTATATAGAATAGAAATCGAGCTCATATAACAGCATATATGGGTTAATGGATGAGTAAGTGTAAGGTACTGAATCCAGAACGCAAATATGTAAGGTATTAGATGTAAGGTACTGAATCCAGAACGCAAAAATGTCATTGGGTATTAGATGTAAGGTACTGAATCCAGAACGCAAATATGGGTTCATGGATGACTAAGTGTAAGATTGAGAGAGAGAGGACTAAGGGACAATTCTACTTTTGCACAACTTTTCAAGTTACTGAAAGTTCACTTACTAAGAATTTGAAGGAAAAGTGAGTAATGCAAACAAGGTGATWAGAATGAATGCTTTTAAACCACATATAGTTTAGTCAAGTGATTTAAGATTCATGAATGCAGCAAATGTCGAACATATATCATACATACTCCATATGTAGTTTTTGTGAGAGTACAAGATAAAACTTTAAGAAGACCACTGCTAACAAAACAAACCCAAGTGCCACAAAAGACAAAACAAATAAATAAATAGATTTGATCCCAAATGGACTCCAAACTGAAATCATGCATCTAAAATCTATTCCAATCAACAAACCCAAGGGGGGCATCCACAAAAGCTACCTTAAATGAAGTTATAAAAAATCTATTCCCACAAGGCCACAAGTGTGGCCCATTCTGGCATCCAAATCTAGCATTAGTGGTTCCAAATCTTTCTCCACGACACACAGACACAAAATACCAAAAAAAAAACATTCAATATAAATTTGAAGATAAGATGATAGGTAAGATCAAGTAGGCAAGGGACAACGGTCCATTCCCCCTCTTATGCAGGATGATTCTTATGAAGACCTACCATCAAATATATCAGGAACAAGAATTACGGGGCCACATTCCAAAACTAAGTTTCTGTTTAAATTCAAAAACGATGTGCAGATGAGGTAAAGTAAGAGACTAATATTATTCCTTGCATCAGCATGCTAAATAAATGGAAGTATGTTTTTATGTAAGTGAAGGACGATGGATAAATATACTATAAATACTGAAGAAAACATACAGATATATGAAAATTTTCATCCTATAGTATGAAACAAGTACATAGCACATGATAGTTGATTATGGGATAATGCTTCAAGTTCTGGTAGGTTGTAGACAAGAGATTTCCCACTAGATGTCATGGTGGCACTAGAAACGAAGCCCTTATAAACCAGCCTACACAGGCAAATTAACTCAATATCAGGTAATAGATGAAAAAATTAAAGACCACATACGGACCTGATGTCTATATGCTTGGTAACTCCCAAAGTCTTCAGGGAGAACTATGTGTTATCTATAATTCATCAGGAAAACTTATAATTTGGTTAGTTCTCTTTGTTCTGTTTCTCATTTGTTTCCTTTTACAAACAAATACAGTACTAATATACCGCTGAGTGCTGCAGTAAAATCATTGGATTTTGCGGCTAATGAATTGAAGTGAAGTGAAATTGGGGAAAGAATCAAATTGAAATACAAAGCTCGTTTTATGAAATTGATTATAATCATTAACCTGAAGAACAGGAAAAGCTCAAATTATTTCTACTTGGCGACGACATCAAGTGAACGCCCTATAGAACCATTTTAAGCTTCATACAAGACAATAGCAATGAAAATCGAATGGAACAATGGCAAACGCATGCTATATAATACTGTGCAAGCCACAAGCTACAATACTCACATTGCTCGTTTCTTAACGAAATTGACTCAAACAGTTTCAAACATCTGCATTTGATGAAAGGAAGCAAACACTACTATTTCAAAAAGTCACAAAACTACTCAATCTTCAAACAGAAACACAGAAGACATAAAGCAAAACAACAAAAGTACCATATGATAAATACTGTGTATTGCATGAATCAAAGATTAACCTCAATAGAATTAAACATTCAACAATATTCTTTAAGAAACATACACAATTCTTTAGGAATTACTACAACAAACAATTCTAATAATGAGTTCTATCATTCAAGCATAAACTTCTAAATTTCACACAAAATCGTAGTGAAAATCGTAAGGAATACTGCATTAAATCATACAAAATCAATCACAAATACACAAAATCGCATAAAAACGGTCAGAAATCCAACCTAGGATTCGTCACAAATTCCAACTGTAATTTCTACAAATTCACCTAAAATTCATCACAAATTCGCATTATATAATTTCCACAATATTCAACCTAAACTTGAAACCGAATTGCAAAATAATTCGGGCCGATCACACAACAAAATAACAAACGATATATACAACTCCATACATTAAACAAGCAATTCTACAAACAAATGCGAGGAAAAAGGGAGAAGAAGAATACTTATAAAATCGAAATCTAACAATGGGATTAAGAACACCACAACGTAGCAACTTCGCGGCAAAGATGATGGTGTCGATTGGGGCGGCAACGCAACAATAGCAGCAGTCAGCAAGAGATCAAGAAAAGAGAGAGAGACGTCGTCGCTAGGGTGAAGTGAAAGAGGAGAAAGCGGTGAAAGAGGAGAGAGAGGTGAATGAGAGGTGAGGGGTGAGAGTGAAGGTTAGAGGAGAGAGATTAGGGTTAGGCGTGAGTGCAAAGGTTTGGGGATTTATTTTGTCGTGAGTTGCAATTAAGATGGGTTTGTTTTATTTTTTTTTTTTAATATAGTCAAAAGCTGGGGTTTTTTTGAAATAACCAGCTTTTGTGATTTTTCCAATTTTTGGGCCTCGTAAGATGGTTAGATGCTGGGGTTATTTAAAAAACCCAGCTTTTGAGCGGCAGCTTTTGTCTATTTTTTTACTAGTGATATCGTTGGAAATCTCTTAGATTCTACTTCTGATGATCAAGTCTCACCTGGAATTCAAAGTGTTCAAAAGGATATGACTCCAGGAAGATGGTAGAGTACAAGAGAAACATTTCAAGCACAACTCTTGCAAATTCAGTTCATGGCAACTTCAACTATACACAAATCTTGCATATGAGAGCATAAGAATATAATGAAGAGAAAGTAAGCTAAAAACCTATGAAAACCACTAAAAACACAAAAACTCCATAAACTATAAAACGGAAAACTGAAACTACGATGTCGAAAAACACAACACTAAAAGGCCAAAGTAAGAGAGAATAAGAGCTAAATGTGAACAGTTTTTGGGACTTATCGGTACACCGGGGAAGGGACCGGACTAGTCCGGCCCGATGACACCGGCTGGTGCCCGTCAGTTGCCTTTTGGCAACTTCACTGGGAGCGTCATTAAAGTTTTTATCACTAGCGGTGTGTGGAAACATACGACACTAGTTAATGACATTTATCAGAGCATCTTAAAGACAACATGTGTTAGGCATTCTACAATAGTGATACTTAGGTCGTTGGCACGTAGAAGTATTTCGATTTTAGCCAACAGTCTCATATAAGTGTGTTCCATCACTTGTGACAAGACTGGGGGCGTCGCTTAAAGGATTGGCGCTGGTGCAACTACTTAGTAACATACCTAAGGTTGATCCATTCTCACCATGACGCACGACCGAGTGCCCTAAGGAGCTATATGGTTTAGACCTCCCTTTGATCATCACAGCGGGCTGGATTTTGTTTAAGGATGTCCGATAGCAAGGATGGGACCTCTTGGATACAGACTAAACCTGTTCGAAAACCTAGCATTAGTGACTCTGGTGGCTGGACTTTTCTTTTACATTATGCTTATAGGGTTCTTGATATTGTGACATGCAATACTGCTTTTAGACTAAGGACCTAGCTTTGCATACTAAACAAACGAGTCATGTGCGAGTCATGTAATGGTTCTCAAATACCAGGTGATCATTCCTTAGGCTTCTAATGTCGAATAAGTTGTAAGCTAGAATCATTAGGTGTTGCGTCTTTGTCGCATATACAATTGTAAATAAATCAAAATTTTAATTTCTGCTTTTAAAAAAAAGAATAAAAAATTCGGAAAAATCAAAAAATAAAAAAAGAAAAAATAGGCAAGACAATTATTGCCAAATTCTATTTTTAGGCCTTAACTTCTTTAAATAATAGCATTTTTAAAGTATTTTCTATATGACAATTCTATGATTATTTTCTATTTTTAGGCCTTCTTTCTTTTCATTTTATTCTTCTCATTTTTCTGTATCTACCAATTTTTTTAGATAATTTTTTTTCTTTGATTTTCTATGTATTTTTCATGTTTTATTAAGTGATTTTCAAAATAAATAAATTCAGTAATTCTAAGAGAAATCTAGAAAATTCGGGGAATGATCCGGAATATTCTAGAAAGGTAATCTTGATCTTCAAGGAAGCCAAAATGAGATCTAGGATTCGATATTCTCGAATCATAAATTAGATCCAGAAATTACAGATGATAAATTCCCGAAGATAAAAAAACAAAAGATAGAAAAAATAACAAATCGTATATACCCTTCTGGTGACTTGGCAAGCCACGTCACCAAGCGTATGTACACTACTTGGTAGCATATATACGCTTCACATGAGCTTATATGCTTCTCACATGTGTATATACGCTCTATATAGCGTATATACGATTTGTTTTTTCCTATCTTATCCTTCATATACGCCTATAAATACATGCTCTCGGTACTTCTTCGAATATCAACTAAAATCAACGAAGTACGTGCAATATAAAGCTCTCAAAAAATCTCTTTCACACACAAATCACTCACAAAACACAAGTCAATTACAAAACCAAAAGTTCTTGAGTTCGTCGCAGCTTTCGGAGTCGTTTCCTCGCGAATTTAGGTACAAATTCTAAGGTTGTTCAATCTAATTCWCTCTCTTATTTTATTATTAATTTTGAAAAACATAATATATTGAATTTTGATTGATTCGCCTTTTGTTTTCAACATGTAAACTTCTTATTTACATTCGTCCTTCCATTATCGCAATTGTTTTAATTGTTGTTGTCAATGCTAACAATCTCTTTTGTTGTGATAAGCGATTCATTTGGAAGTAAAGCTTTTGATACTCTCACCTTTGTTTTCTCTTGTTTTGTAGCGATGCAAGGTAAGGATTGTATATATATTTGAGTTTAATTCTTGTACATATATGTTCTTTGATTCTTGGCATATGACTTTATGATTGTTTAAAAAGACTGGAATTTGTTGAATGACATTAAATTTAGATTAATTATGGCAAACCAGATTATAGGCTCCGTATTAATTTGATTATTTGAAGTGGTCACAATATTGGTAATAGAAACTCCACTTTGTAATAGTTTCTAGGGCTAGAGCGTTTCCAAGGATAAATTGCTTTGTTTGTGTTTCCAATGAATTTGACGATAGAATTACATGAGACCGAGTTGCGCGACTTACGGTGGTTGGGTACAAATTCAGTTCTTGTACCATTTATCCCCGAACCCACAAACTGGTTCCTAGACCTAATAGTGGGCATTAGTTGGCACCAATGTTTCAGCGTCCGTATAACCTGTATAGGTACGGTGCGATCCCCACTCGACACACTCCCCCAACGCACTCATGTGTGGTATCTTGTGACTCAAGCTCACAACAACAAATCCGCGTAGGACATGCAGATAAAGCCACGCCTATAGTTATGTTAATTTTTTTGACGATATTATGTTAAATTCATTTTCTTAATTGTTCGTTTGTCTAATCTCTTCCAAAATGCATGAAAGTCAAAGTTGCTAGTAACGTTATGAGAGAAGTATAAGTTTGGCATCTTACTGCGATTATGCAAATTGTTGATTATAGATGATTTAACAAGGAATGAGTATTTAAAATTGCATTTTTATTTTACTTAAGTGTATAGTCAATGTTATGGAAATTATCTTGTTACGGTACATTGAGCAAGGTAACCCTAGCGCGTTACATGGTAGCCACGCGATATACAACCACCTCTTTGTTGGTAGAATAGTTGATTTGTGGTTGTAAGTTACCTCTATCTAGCGCTCCTAAAAAGGCATGCTCTTATGATTTTGACGCTGACTAAAGGTTTGAAGTGAAGGGCGCCCTAAATATAAAATCAAAAAGGTGTTCCAACAAAGTCTGTAAAGATCTAGGCAACGCGATCTAAATAAAATGTTCTTAAATTCATTATTGTGTATCATTTTTTGAATATCTCACTATTATGATTGCATGCCACTTTTTTCATAAGGACCTTCGATGATTCATGTCACTTCTACTATGTTGTTCCATTATATGGTGCTATTATATTACTTGCCACATCAATGAGAAATTGTCTAAGCAAAATTTTTTTTCTTTCTCTATTCTAAATTTTCTTTTTTCCTTATTACTTTATTTATGAGTTTTCCATTCATGCACAAATAGTTATGATGACAGGAATTTCGTGAAACGGAGAAGTATTGTTGTGAAGTGTAGACACCTAAAATGTCTCCCCAAATGAGAATCAATGATGAAGTATAATCCACGTGTCTGCAATTTAATTCCGAACTCTGAAAAAAGCAATTGAACTCGTAATGAAGCTCGAATAGTGAAGTCAAGTCACACTTCGTAATCGATGAGCAAGGTCAATACGAGGCAAAATATATTTTCTTTTCGGTTTTCTCGTATAATCTCAAAGGTTTTAAACAAGTTACGCTGGCAGATTCTCAATGCTTTTTGTTTTCTCATCATGTTCGTTCACATTTTTCTGAATCCGCCGCAGTATTTTAATTTATTTTTTATTTTTTCTATGATTTTCTATGAATTTTTGCATGTTTATAATCACGCAGAATACGCAGAAATACGCGAATAATTAGAAAATAGCGGAATGTTCTAGAATCATACTTCTTGCGAAAGAGGCGTCTAGATAATCTCGTAGATCTTAGAAAATCGAGAGTATGGCAAAAGATACTATTCGATCAGTAAAATATTTCAGGTTTTTTTGGAAAAAAAAATAATTATCGCAAAAGGAGCGTATATACGCTGAGAGCAGCGTAATATACGCTGCTTTGAAGCATTATACGCTGCCCCTCGCTTAATTTTCGAGATACAACTTTCCATCACCATTGCTCCTTGTGAGAAGCGTATTATATACGCTGAGTATGAGCGTATATACTGCTCTCCCATACGTAATACACTCATCCTCAGCGTATATTACGCTCATCCTCAGCGTTATATACGCTTCCCTATTCTTCCTCCCGCGCATATAATACGTGCCTTGCCTCATTCGAACGACACGAGTTTTGACACGATTTCCATACGACTTCCAGACTTCCATTCAACTTCTAACAGTTTCTCTTCATTCACTAAAAACCCTCTTCACAAACTCTTTTCACAAATACACATACACGAGTCTTTTGCGTTCTTTCGATTCGTATACAGCGTAAACAAGGTTGAATTCTGAGATTACATCACCAAAATTCTCTCATTCACTTCTTTAATTGGATTATACTATTGTTATGAGATTTAATGTAATTCAACAAATGTAGAACCGACTTTGATCGCTCCATGTAATATGTAAGGATTGTCCATTAAGTTCCATGTTTTCATGTTTTCTGTTTTCGTTTTTAATTTCTTTTCTTATTTATTATTATCCTTGTCAATACTAAGATTTCTTATTCTTGTATAGCGATTCAAGGCGGAAGATTCATTCGCTTTCGTTCTCTATAACTAACAATTGTTGTTTTGTCTTTTTTATAGCGATTCAAGGCGGGAAGATTCGTTTTCGTTTTCGAACTAACCTTTTGTTTTTTTGCAGATTTAGGGTAAGATTGGTTGTATATTTGAAGTTCATATACTTGCATTTATTATTTGTCATTTTGTATAATGTAAATTTTGTAAAAAAGACCGGAAATTATGTGAATCACTTTAAAATCAGATTAACTATGACAGCCTGTTTTAGGCACCAGTTTTAACTTGATAATACAAGTGGTCACAATTTTAGGTTAGGTAGTCTCTTGTATAATAGAAACCAACTTTAGTATCTTTAGGTTAGTACGCTTCTAAGGTGCTAAAATGTAAGTTTGTGCATCAATAACGTGTGAATGGAATTGCAATGAGACCGAGTAGAGGCCCTACATGCGGGCGAATTGCGTTATGTTAATCCTTTTGGGGGCAGTTTTCTCCATGTTTGATCAGCACCAACGTAGAGATAAGCTGCAGTTGTTATAGCTCGAGTGGAGTGAAGGTTGATAGGAATTTTCGATACTTTGCGCTTTAAAAATGAGAAGGATTGTTCAGGAAGTAGACATTAAGTATGAATGGGGCCAACTAAATGCACTAATGTGGGAAATTGGTCAGTGCTGCGAAAGTAGGGTGAAAAACGAAGCAGACATGGATTCCTAAGCCCCTAAGACCCCAGAGCAACCAGCTTTGGTGGAACCTAAAGCTACCGATACAATTAGATATAGTAGCTGCCTTATCCTAACTGTTGGAGACAAAGAAGGATGTTTTAGCTTCCTTCGGGACATCTGTGAGAAAGTAATGCAAAGTTTTCCATGCCCTGTTCAGATCAAGAATAATTTCCAAGTGCTGATGGAAGCTGTTGTTGATGAGATGGGAAGTGATGGTGATGTAATGGGAGGTGATGAAAGTGTGCATGAGATTGGGGAGAGGAGCTCCTCAAGTCAATATGGATAGAGTCCTGGCGTGGAATGTTAGGGAGTCAATTTGGTCACAAAGCATACAAATTAAAAGTAAAACATTTCATTCATAATAACCAATGTGGCCTTCTTGGACTGCTTGAAACCAGGGTAAAACCTCAGAACATGGGAAATCTTTACCTTGGGATTTTTGAAGGCTAGTGTTTTTCATCTAATTCCTCATGCCATCCTGGTGGTAGGATAGTATTAGCCTGGAAACCTTCTTCGTACCAGGTTAATATTATTTTTGTCACTAGTTAGTTAGTTCATTGAGTTATTTGTCCCATTAAGTCGAAAAAGGAATTTTGGTGTACTTTTGTTTATGCTTTTAATAAGGAGCATGAGCGAAAGTAGTTATGGAAGGATCTTATTTCATTGCATAAGCAGTTGGATGGTCCTCGGCTGATAATGGGTGACTATAATTGTGTTCGTAATCRGGATGAGAGGCTTGGGGCTCCTGTTGCCACTGGTGCTATGATGGATTTTAAGAACTGTATACAACTGTGTGGTCTTCAGGATTTGCATTTTAATGGTAATTTCTTTACTTGGAATAATAAGCAAGAAGGATAAAATAGGGTTTTTTCAAAAATTGACTYGACCCTAGTGAATGATAAATGGTTTGATATGTTTCAAGATTCAGAAAATTGGTTTCATAATGAGCTGGACTTTGATCATTGCCCGAATATGTTGTCGGTTTTGCCTTGTCATTTTGGGGGTAGGAAACCTTTCCAGTATTTCAAAATGTGGAAATTACACCCTGATGGGCTCTAAGATGTACTATTTGATTCAGAAGCATAAAATGATAATGCAAGCTCTTATTGTTTTAAATCGATCTTCCTTTGGGAATGTAMAGGTGAGGATGGGCAAAGCTAGGCATGGTCTAGAAGCGGCTCAATKAGCTCTTCACTGTTCTCCAAATGATGAAGCTTTGAMGGTAGCTGAGCATAAAACCCGATGTCATTTTATGAAAGTCCAACTGGGTTATGTTTCTTTTCTGTAATAGAAAGCTAGAATGGATTGGATTTAGGATGGTGACCAAAACAAAAAAAAGTATTCCATGCTGCTATTAAACGGAAAATTGTGTAGAATAAGATTTATTCGATTCAGGATATGCAGGGTAATTGGGTGCAAGATGTTACTGAGGTTCCAAAGGCTTTTCTTTAGTTCTATGATCATTTGCTTGGCACTAGTTTGTAGGGAAGGAAGGTCATAAGACCTACCATTATGGCCACTGGTCCAATGTTATCTGATGAATTAAAGCCATGCTAAATGCTCCTTTCACAATGGAGGAGGTTAAGGCGGTCATGTGGGGTATAAACAGAAGTAAAGCTCTGGGACCTGATGGTTTAAGTAGCTCATTTTATAAGGATTGTTGGGGGATAGTGAGAGAGGATGTTAGTTCTACTGTGTTGGATTTCCTCGGACTAATAAAATGCTCAAGGAGATAAATAATACCACTATTACTCTTATTCCCAAAGGAAAATGTCCAAAGTTCAGTTTATGATTTCCAACCCATTTCTTGTTGCAACACAATTTACAAGTGCATTTCACGAGTGTTATGTGAGAGATTGAAGAATGTTAAACCTCATCTGATTGCGGAGAACCAAAGCACTTTCGTACATTCTAGGTATATTGTGCATCATATCATGGTGTGTTAGGATCTAGTGAAAGAATATGGTTGCAAGAATGCTTCTCCTAGTTGTCTAATTAAGTTAGACCTTAAGAAAGCATATGATACTATTAAATGGGCTTTCCTAAAAGAAGTTATGATATGCCTTCAGTTCCCTTCTCACTTTATTGATTTAATCATGTCCTGTGTGTCCACACAGAAATTCTCCCTATCTCAATGCTTCTCTGCATGGTTTCTTTGGCTCTCAAAGGGGGCTTAGACAGGGTGATCCCTTATCTCCTTTGTTTTTTGTTATGTGTATGGAGTACATGTCTAGAATTTTGGGGGTGATTGTAGGAAGGAAATAATTTCTTTATCTCCTAGGTGTAGAGTAGTTGGCTTACACACCTGTTTGCAGATGATTGTTATTTGTGCGCGAGGGGATTTGATTCTATTAAGATGCTGATCAAAGGTTCCGTCTTCTCTAAACTACTGGATTACATATTAGTCCTCAGAAACGAGTCTTTTGCTGGATAGAGCATCGGATGTGGAGAAATTTTGCATTTCACTGGTTTACTTGGGGCCATTTCCTTCCGTTACTTAGAGTTCCAATTTGTTCAAGAGATCTCAAAATTGAATGTTCACCTGGTTGACAAATGTGCTCGAATAAGAGTATGGAGCTCGAGGACATGTCTTATGCTACGAGGCTTGTTCTTATTAACTCAGTTATTGATTAGATTGTTGTGTATTAGGATCAAATTATGATCCTTCCCAAAGCTGTCTTGGACTAAGTAAATACCCTATGTAGGATTTTTCTGGTATGGCACGATGTAAACCTGGTTTGATTGCTTGCGTCATATTTGTTAGAGGAGAAATTGGTGCTGGGAGTGAAAACATTGAATTTTGGAACTTGCTTTGTTGGGGAAACATGTGCATGCTATTCCTACCATCATGAAACATTTGCGTCAAATGGGTCAATCAGGTTTATTTCAGAGTCAATTGGAACTTCTTCATCCTTCTCTGCATGCGTTGATATTGCGGCAAATATATTCATAGTTTAGGATGGATGTGATATATGACCTTCTTTGGGCGAGGGTGATTTAAGGTCAGCCAGGCTTATGAGCTCTTGCAAGGAGATGTCATATTGTATATGGGATAGGCAATTTTGTAAGAAACACCTTTTGTAGGGATCTTTGTCACAACCACCTTTTGAAGCTTATTTGTTAAAACCACCTTAACTTAGCACATTTGTTTGTTGACCATCACACACGACCGGTTTTCGACGTTGACCAGCCATGTGTCGGTCACGTGACTTCATTAAATTGTTTTTTATTACTTTTTTTCWTTTTTTTACCCTTTTCCCCCTAAAACCCCTTAATTTCTCCAACTGTTCTTTCTTCTCTCGCATATTTTGTTCAAAATCTAACAAAAATCTGACACTAAAGGAAGAGTGTTTGCACCAAATAACACATTAAAGGAAGAGTTAAGATATTTGGGTRTTCAGTTTTGTTATAGAAGTTTATCAAGCTCTCATGCCTCAAATCGTCGACGACATCCGCTTAGTTAAGCAAAGATCRGTGGTTCCATTATASACCTTTTTAGTACCAATCATCTTATTATGTTATTGTAAAAAATAAAAATAAAAACACAGGACATAATTCAAGRAAAGATGAAGAAACAAACCCAGAACAGACCGCACTCTTATGCACTCCTTTTAATTATGCCCTTCAATCTGTATTTATACAAAATTTAAACCCAGAAAAAGGGAGAAACATGGGGTTTGAAACTTTAATTTTTCAAAAAAAAAATTAAAAAATTAAATATAAACGGTTGAATACAATTTGGAATAAATTCCAGAAATGAAAGATGATGAATTCTAAAAGATGAGAAATGTGTGAGATTTTTTTAGATTTTGAATAAAATATGCGAGAGAAGAAAGAACAGTTGGAGAAATGAAGGGGTTTTGGGG
Organism: Bassia scoparia; assembly: GCA_008642245.1. Taxonomy (NCBI): domain Eukaryota; kingdom Viridiplantae; phylum Streptophyta; class Magnoliopsida; order Caryophyllales; family Amaranthaceae; genus Bassia; species Bassia scoparia. The sequence goes on along the minus strand of SNQN01003589.1, from coordinate 47,087 downwards.
AGAAATGGGTAAAAAAAGCAAAAAGAAAAAAAACAATTTAATAAAGTCACATGACAAGCACATGGCTGGTCAACGCCGGAAACCAGTCATGTGTGGTGGTCAACAAACAAATTTGCTATATAAGGTGGTTTTAGACAAATAATCTTACAAAAGGTGGTTTGTGACAAAGACCCCTTTACAAAAGGTGGTTTATGACAAAATTGCCTATGGGATAAGCTGGTCTGGTGCAGGCTAGCAGTTCCTAAACATCAATTTATTGCGTGGTTAGGTGTGCACTCGAGACTCAAGACGAGGGACAAATGTGCTAGATTTTTTTCATGCAGTTGACACCCATTGATTATTGTGTGACTCTGTGGTTGAAGACCACCAACACTTATTTTTTGCGTGTTGTTACAGTCAGCAATGTTTGATGATTATCGGTAATTGGCTGGGGTTCAGGTTTCAGTTTTAGAGCATAAATCATGTTGTCAGGTTTCTTCGCCGCAACAAATTGACAAGATTTCAGAGGATTTTGATTTGTTCTAGAATTCTAGCTTTGATTTATTTTACTTGGTTTGTAGAAATGATGTTTTTTGGAATAAGAAAGTACTTAGGCCTGATTGTATTATGCGTAGACTTAAACAAGAAGTGGTTGATCAGGTGTTGAGTAGTGATTCTAAGGAGATTAAGGATGTCAATAGGCAGTGGCTGCGTAATTGTATCTGAGCGTTGTGCTCCTAGTTTTGGGGTCCTTGTTTGGGATGCCTTAGGGCTGTAAAAATGGTTTTGGCTGGAAATAAAACTATTTTTTACTGATAAAAAAAATGTCAAATTCTATAGGTAATGMTTGGAGAATTAAGAACGACAATTTAAGCATAAATTGAAATCTAAGGTGAATTAAGGATGCAAATTTGAGATGGAAATGCGGATTGGGTTGAGGCCCAAAGGGTAGTAAGACAAATAAACTCACTTTGACAACTCGAAACAAGTCACTTGTCTAAGGTTTTTATGCATGTACCCAATTTTTCAAAGATGTTTGATGGAATAGGTGCATACAACTAGGGGTGTCATTTCGGGTTAACGGTATAGTTTGGGTTCACCTTAACAGGTTCAATTCAATCCGATTTCGGCTTTAGCGGGTTATTTTGATCATGCAGTCCAATTCTGATCAATTCGGGACGATTTAGTGATAGGSCAAAACAACTTACTTCTTTTTGAGAACAATTCAGCTCGGTCTCATGACATTAGCGGGCAGGCCGAAATAAGTTTGGACCCAAAGTGATTCGGATTGATTGGGTTAACACGAACGAATTGAATGGTTTGTCATTGGATTATCTTTGGACTTGATTATATTGTCGCGTTTTCCTATATGTCATTTTTGAATGATTCAATTGTATCTAATTTATTTTTATTGATTGTCTTCAGGTTAGGTCTTCGTCAAGTTTCGATGTCATGTAGTTGAGGTGTTATATATATACCCCAAATTTTCTCATACATATTTAATTTGCGTCTCTTTTATCTAGTAATTTTCTCTCTAAGCTCTGTTTTATTCTAGATGATATTTATTTATGATATTTATTTTAATTATTATTTTTATTATATTGGTTATATTTATATTATTTGTATGTATATTATTGTATTTGTATGTTATTTATTTTATTATTATATTATTATATTATTATATTATTTATTATATTTTATATTACTCTTATTTATATTTATTCGTATTATTATTATTTTTGTCGTTATTTTTTTACTATACTGTTCTTAATTTTTTGATTGTTTGGACCTTCTAAACTTGATAGTTATTAGGAGCGTTTGATATTATTTGGTCACTAACCTATGTTGTGTAATTGTGGGATTTCTAGGTGGGTTGTTTAAGTAGTTTTTTCTAATTGCATGTAATTACTCTTTTATTTCATTTTACAATTGATATTAAACCTTATTACATGCCAAACCTTTCTATTCTCTTAATTTAGCAAGTCACTCCACTCTTCCTCTCCCTCTTTGCGCGTTATTTGTATATTTGGGTATTTTGCCCTTTTATTCCATTCTTCATGTGCACTTAAACCATTTTTTCTTTCTTCTTTTCTATCAAAAAAAACAATATGCAAGCAAACCTTCTCACTTTCTCTTTAGGCAGCAAAAAAAGTTATTTATGGGGATCTTTGAGTTTATTTGGTTCTCTCACGCTTGGATTCAGGGTCGGTGTATTTTGCAAATCTTGGTTGTTTTCTCAGAAGTTCTTCTGCCACTTAAGGATTCTTATTTTCTCAAATTCAGGTACCTAGATTTTTCTTTCACCTTTCTTATTTAAATATGAACGCATGTTAGGATTTAATAAATTGGGAATTGGTTATCGGTTTTATGTGATATATGTTTTAATTTTTTTTGTCCAATTTCTGTGTATTTTAATCCTATTTTGATAATTTTAATATTTATTAATATTATTTATTTTGTAATTTTTGACTTGCATAATTTATTGCGAATGTTTTGTATAAATCGATTAATCGGTATTGGGCGTGATATTGTGAATTTTATTCTGCAAATTTTGCTGCTTATTTTTCTGTTTTAATTTTATTGGTACCTTAATTAATCCCCTAATTATTGAGTATATTGTATTTCTGCGGTAATTAAGTTAATGCCTCAAAATTGTGTTTCTTTGGTTTTAAATGATTTCGTGCCAATCTGTTAACATCTATTATAATTAATTATTTGTCCTGTATTTATGCTCTAAAGGGTTTAAACAGGGGAATGATCCAATATATATCGTAATTTTTGGTAATAATTATTAATTAAAGAATTCTAGCATTTTGTCATAATTAGATTTAACAATTTTCATAATTCTGAAATATTTTCTTTGTTTCTTAAATAAATATTTCTCTTATTTTAGTACTAAAAATTGTTTATCCTTTTTGATGGCTAGATTAATTTGTTTATTAAATAATTATTTTGGTGATTTCTAAGTATTAATTAATCTTTTAATTATGTTAGACCTTTTAATTGACGTTTGGTTTTCTGTTTTAAACCCCGAAATTATTTAATTCGAGACTTAAAAACGACCTTTACCTTTATCTATTTGTAATTGTAGATGTAATTCCGATGTGTTTTTCCAATTTACTAATTCTTAGCAAAATGGTTAAATACTTACTTTAAGTGTTTAAAACAGTTCCTAAATAATTTAGAACAATCTATACCTTGTATTATTAATTTTATTGATCAAATTTTGGCTAGATTTTGGTGAATTAATGAAATAACGTTTTTTAACTAGGTTCCTTTAACTGTACTTTGTTTTGTATTGTTTCAAACTAAGTCTTTGTGAACTACTTTTCTCTCATGCTTAACTTATATGTATAAAGAATTGATTTGTTTCTAGTGTTGATTATATAAAATTACTTTGCATTGTTTTGCCAAGGCTTGAATTGTGAACTTTGATCTATGGAACTTAAATTGATTCGTGCTTATTGAATTTGATTTTGACCTTATGTGTTTAATTGTATCTCGAATTGTGAACTTATTTTAGAAGAATCATTGTTGCCTAATATTGCGGAGTTCTTAGGGTAGATCATGTGTACTTTAAGACTATTGAATTTATTTGATTTTTTGATTGTTTCTGTATTGGAATTGAATCCTTGATGGTTTGTTTTGTCGATGTTGAATCGTTGGGTAGTCTAGTGTTTCCTTCGTTGGCGACATCTTAGTAGATTGGTTTTGAATTTTATTGTCGTTCTCATTATCGCGATCTTCGAAAATGAGAGAGATTGGCAGGTATATCATTGTGGTTGACCCGAGTTCGCCAACTATTCTGCTTGTGAGCCGCAATTTGTTCACTGCTCCGTTCCAATTCAACTATTTGTCTTAATTTTACATAGCTTAACTTATTTTGGACTTAATTGGTCTTGGTTGACTCACTTTGATTTCTAATTGACTTGGTTTATTTTCGATTTGACTATAGTGTTTTGGAGGCTTTGTGGTCTGTGAATTGAATGCTTTTGATTAAGCCTTTTAATAAATTCTTTGTTTAAATTTGAACATGTGTGTTAAGGATGGTCTAATTACTGGTCACTAAGTGGCATATTTCTATGGTTTTAGATTATGCAGGTGAGGAATGAATTGTTATGGAGCTATTGGGGAAAAAGACTATTGAGAGAACTTAGGTCTCTTCTTTWATAATTRGTAATTAGTTGTCTTGTTTTGAACTGTTTAAGTTGTTAGGAGATGTTTGCTCCTTGAATTGGATTGTAATAACTTTTATTTTAGTTTACTTTTGGAAGTTTTAAATTTTCCACATCTTTTGTGACCCCAACTTAGTGTATTGTTTCCGCCAATGCACCTATAATAAGATGGGTCGTTTCGGTTTTAAAGTTACACTTATTTTGAAACTCGGTCGTACCAAATGGAAAAAGCAAAAACGCAGTTTGTCAATTTTTCTCTTTGGATTAAACATATAATCAAGGTACTAAATGGAAAAAGTAAAGGTGAACATGGGCCAGRCGGGTCGGGTTCGYGCCGGGCTTAACTTGGATTTTTAGGCCCTGYAATCGGGTTGGGTCGGGTTTGGATTCGGGCCTAAACTTGTTATCCAAAGCCCGAAAAAATGGAGCGGGCTTSGCAGGCTTTTCGGACCGGGCCCAAAAAATCAACTAAAATGTGTAAAAAGTCACYTCGAAAGCCCACACAAAATTTGGGAAAAATCGGGTCGGCACTACCACAAAAATTGGATTAGGCACCAGTTTTAAGAGACCGGTGGTGTATGAAAACCGGTCTCTTAAGTTAAGAGACCGGATATTCATGAAAACCGGTCTCTTAAATTCCTATAAAAGACCGGTTATTAACAACACATCTCTAAAGTTACACAAAGAAACCGGTTAAAAGTATAACCGGTCTCTTTGATTTTCTATTTTTTTAAATTTTTTTCTTATTTGGTTGGACTAGAACATTGGATTCCATTTCACGCCTTTCTATATCATCCACTCATCATCAGACGGTTTGTTTATATCATATTCACTCCACTCACTCCACTCACTCCACTCATCTCCCTTCTCTCTCCACTCACGCCTTTCACGCATGCACCTATTCTCTCTTCTCCCTTCTCTCTCCTCTCTCATATCATCTCTCTCAAACATCTTCATTTCTGAATGCTTTTTTTGTTGTTTCGCTTGAGTAATTTTGCTTAATCGCACGCATCGCAAATCAGACGTGAAGCATCTTTCAGGAAAGTTTTGAATGCTTGCTTTGTTTTTGTTTTTGTTTTTCATTTCTGCATTTTTTTCATTTCTGCTTTTTTCTTTTTTTTGATTTTTTTTATTTGTTTTTCGATTTTCGTTTCATAGAGCTGGTTATTCACCGTTTTCACGCTTATGTTTTCGTTTCTACTCTTTTTCGGGTATGTTTTCTGAGAATTTTTCATGTTTTTTGTTTTTCAATTTATTTCGTTTTAAATAATATTCTGGGGATTCGATATTGATATTTTGTATCTTTTTTTACAATATTACTATCTTGAAAATTTATACTTTTTAATTTTTTTCGATTTTCGGTTGTTTTCTTAATTCTTTTCATCTTTGTTATTCTTTTTTGAATTTTGTCTGGTTGTGTGTTTTTTTTTTTATTCATTATTTTTCTGGTGTTGTAGATTTATTCGTTTTCAATTTGATTTGTCGATTGCTGTGGTGTTTCTGGGGTTTCTTTTTGTTCTTTTGCTTTCAATTTTTGTTAATTTTTTTCTTCCATTTTTTCTCCAGATTTCCCTTTTTTTTCGGTTCATGTTTGTTTTTCGATTTATTTTTTGTTTTCTTATTTCGTTCTTTGAAACCATTACTATTTTCAGATTTGTTTTTGGATTTTTCGATTTTTGGACGATTTTCGAGGTAACTTCCAGCTTATTTATTATTTTTTGGGCTCTATTTTAATTTAATTTTCATCTTACTTAGGTATTGTTGTGCAAATGGCAGATTCATCTTCTATGGTAATTTATTGATAATTTCGATGGGCTCAGACATGTTAGATGTGCAACGTTACGGGGTTAAAAATGCAACTCGTAAATATTTGGGTTGCACAACGAATGGACTTTTGTAAAATTATACATTGGTTGAGGATGAACTTTGTTATTGAAGGTATTAATAATTTTTTTTGTTTGGTAATTTATATGCATGTAGAGCTGATTTTTGAAAACAACACTTTATATTAATTCAAGTTTTCTTTGAACTTCTGGTATACTTTTAATTTAAATAAGTTTATTGCTTTATTGAATTTTGAGACAATTTGCATCGTATATTGGTGGGATACGAGGCAAAGAAACTTATGTTTATTTGATTACAGTGCTTTATTTTTTTTTTATTTTAAAGAACCTAAAGACCGGGAGCAGAAAATCCGTCTTATTGAGTGTCCAATTATCATTTACATAATCATAAGACCTTTCTTAGGTTCAGAACCGCTCTTGTTGATCGCCAAGAACGGTTATCTGTACACCGTCTGCTTAATAACCTCAAGAAACCGAAAAATTACCGCTCTTTACCTAAGGCCCTCTTCTAAGACCGTTGTTTAACGTCTTATGTCCTTTTAAACCGTCTCTTAGGAATTTTTAGTATGCGGGCCCGGGTCATCCCAGCTGAGTCCAACCGATTATCGAGCTCGGAACTCCTCCACTGCTCCATTACGTCAATTACGGGCCGCCAGCCGCGCACTTTCTATACTTGGACATCTAGAAAAGTTTAAACGCGTTTTACAGGAGGTTGTGAGTTTCTCTCGGCATTGTGAATATATTAATATATCATTGACTGACAAATTCAAACATTATATCCATTATTTAGATTGTCTCTTAATTTTAAAATTCCACACCCACATAGTAATGTTACATAATCTCAAAACCCATAATGCTCTCAAACTTCTCCTTCCCGATATTCGTCTCGATCAATCCATCGATCCTTTGTCTGTAAGCCCCAATCTCTATAAGCCATGCTTCAACTTCTTTGCTTTGTTAACCTTGTTTCCCCTGCATAATCCTACCCTTCATACGATCTCTATTATCGAAGAATAAATTGTATCAACTAAAATTTTGGGTTTTCATAAATACTTATGGCGATGTATTATTCTCAATTCTTGAGTTTTATCCACTACACACTTTGGGCATGTCCAACAATAAACAACTAGCAATTTAGCTACCGCTCCTTAATAAAGACCCAGTATATATAAAACGTCTCTTCTATATAGTAAAGACAATGATCTCTGATAAAAGTAACTGGTCTTTTCTTTATGAAGCCCCACTGTTCAAAAAATCCATTCAATACTGCTACACACTATGTTATTTAATTTCGTTCTTTTTCTAAATAAATATCTCAAAGTCTCTGATCCATTCAAACTTCTCTTCCAAACTCTTCTCTCATAACATCAATTATTCTAGGTTCTTTGCAAAATCTTCTCTTAAATCCTTAAAAGTTTTTCTTTGGTTGCTCACTTTCTGCAATGGTAATTTGTGAAATGTTTTGCTGCAACGAAGGGTGTCGGTGGTGGTGGAYGGTGGCGTGAGTTTGCGACGGAGGTTCGAGCAATACTAGGAAACACGGTTGATGTGGCGGTATTTTGCGGTTTGATTTCGAAAGTTTTCTTTTTCTTTTTGATTTTTATTTCGATTTTCATTTCCGATTTTATTTTGATTTCGATTTGTTATTTCTATTAATTTCGATTTCTAAATTTTCCTCTTGATTTCTATGTCTTAATTCCATTTTTTTTTRAATTTCTGAAGTTCTTATATCTATGTACCTTTAAGGGTTTTCTATTTTTTTCTTTTACTGGATTTTGTTTGGTTTATCTTCATTTGTAGCAGTGTTGGTTTTGAATTTTGTTCGAAATTCGTTTATTTTTTGAATTATTTTGAATTTCTTTTTTTTGTGTTGAATTTCGTTTTGTTATTTCTATGATTTTTCGTTCTGATGTTCTGGGAATTTCGTTACTCATTGGTTCGAATTTTACTCAGATCATTTCGTTATGATGTTCTTTCGAATTTCATTACTTATTTGTTTAAATTTTATAGATCTATTCGTTGATGCTTTTATTAATATGTTCTATTCGTTGTTTTTTTGGGTTTTTGTTCTTAATTTGTTTTCAGGGAATTTATATTTGCGTCCCGACCCGAACTCGCTCAGATATGTTGTTCGCCCAGAATTCGTTCTCGTAGAAAGCCAACAGTCAGTTCCRTGGCCTTCCTYACTAGGGTGGTGTTTTTRAGGAATTTTAATTTTATGGTTTCATGACTTTCATCATACATACTGTACAATTGTAAATTTTAAGTATTATGCAAGTTCATTCATTGTATTATACGAATGAAAGACAAGAGCAATTACAGATATTTACAACTACTACAAGTGTAATAAGTATTACTTGTATAACATAAGCCTATTGAATACTTTATCCACGAGTGTCTTATATTTTTCTCCTATGGTTAAGTTTTTCGATTATTGATATTGGTATTGATGATGATGATGACGACGACGACGACGAGGATGATGATGATGATAGTAATAATAATAATGACAATGAAAAATAAATAAATAAACAAAATAACATAAGAAATCGGTTGTTAAAAAACTGGTTTCTTTGTCTTTATTTAAGCAATCAATTTTAAGGAAAACTGGTTTCTTAGGATTATCAAGAAACCAGTTTTAAATTATAAATGGTTCCTTAAATCAAGGCAAAGAAACCAGTTTTAATTTATAACCTATCCCGCTTATATTAACCTAACAAACAAAAAAAAAACTGGTTTCTTCATCTAAGAGACGTGTCAAATATAAACGTGTTGCAAAGTGGTTTCTTAAGCCATTTTTAACCGGTTTCTTTGACCAATTTTGTAGTAGTGAATTTTGTGAGAGTTTGGACTGTAGTTTTCTTGTCTTCCCTTATGGAGGATCATATTATCTAGGGCTTCGTTTTTGTTTTCGTTTGTTGAATAATGGAGATTTAGGGTTTCACAATCTCGGAAGGAATTCAGAATGTCACAAAAGTATGTTCACCCAAACAACTARGCATCAACATACAATATGTCAAACCAGAATGAACTCACAGATTGTATTGCTTCGGATGAAGATTTTTACTCAGGCTATTTTAKATCGAATCTGCGATGTAACTAATTTTAAGGCGTTTGGTATTTTTTGTTGTGAATATTATTTTCTTTTCTATTGATTATAAATGTCTTTTCACCATTTCTTATTAAAGAAATCTTTAGTGTTCCCNAATATAGAACTCATGTTTAGGATTAATAAAATTGGAAATTGGTTAATCGGTTTTATGTTGATAAATTATGTTTTAATTTATTTTTGTGCAAATTTCTGGTTGTAATATTTTTCCATGACTTGTTATATTTTTTAATTAATTTATAAATATTTATTTGTAATTTTTGTGACTTGCATAATTTAATTGCAATTTTTTGTAAAAATCGAATTAATCGGCTTTGGGCGTGATATTTGTGAAATTTTATTCTGCAAATTTTGTGCTTATTTTTCTGTTGTAATAATTTTATTTGGTCCTTAATTAATCCCCTAAATTATTGATATAATTGTATTTTCTGGGTAATTAAGTTAATGCCTCAAAAAAATTGTGTTTCTTGGTTTTCTTAAAATGATTTCTGCAYTTTTGTTAAATCTGTAATTAATTAATTAAAATTATTTTGTCACGTTTTTATGGCTCTAAAAGGGTTTAAAAACAGTTGGGAATGATCCAAAATAATTCGGTTAATTTTTGGTTAATTTAATTAATTAAAAAGAATTTCTAGCAATTTTGTCATAATTAGGATTTAACAATTTATAAATTCTGAAATTATTTTCTTTGTTCTAAAATAAATATTTCCTATTATTTTAAGTACTAAAATGTGTTATTATCCTTTTTGTGATGGCCTAGATTAATTTGGTTAATTAAATAATTATTTTTGGAATTTCTAAGTATTAATCTATTTAATTTGTTAAGACCTTTTAATTGACTGTTTGGTTTTCTGTTTTAAACAGCCACGAAATTATTTAATTTAGGACTTAAAAACTGACCTTTAACCTTTATCTATTTGGTAATTTAAGATGTAATTCCGATTGGTTTTTCCAATTTACTAATTATTAGCAAAATGGTTAAATACTTAACTTTAAGTGTTTAAAACAGTCCTAAATAATTTAGAACAATACCTATCTTGTATTTATTAATTTTATTGATAAAATTTTGGCTGAATTTTGGTGAATTAATGATTAATAACGTTTTTAACTAGGTTCCTTTAACAATGTAACTTTTAGTTATTGTCATGTGGGTTTCAAACTAAAGTCTTTGTGCTAACTTACAGTTTTCCTCTCATGCTTAATTACATTGATTATGAAAGAATTMATTTTGGTTTTCTATGTGCATTTTGATTTAAATTACTTTCTCAATTGTTTTGCCAAAGGTTTGAATGGTGAACTTTGATCTATGGAACTTAATTTTGATCTTGGCTTTTGAATTTGATTTTGACCTTAATTTGGTTTTAATTTAGTTCTCGAAATTGTGGAACTTATTTTAGAAATGATCATT
>SNQN01003589.1:10299-23779 GCA_008642245.1 Bassia scoparia | reverse complement strand
TGCATTGTGTAGAGTCCAAGGTGGAGGCACACACTTTTGCGTTGTTGCTGCTGCATATGCTGCGACGTATGCTGACGCTGTCTAAGCTACCGTTCCAYCACACTACCCAAGGCTACAGGACCCTGAATTGTTGCCTCGTTGCCGCTCCACCCTTATCTCGCTATTGTTGCTGTTCTGGCGTAGAATAAAGTAAGAAAATGTAATCTAATTCTAGTCGTGTATATAGTATGTTTTTTCGGTTTGGATATATAGTTGGTATGCCTTGGCTACACAATTTTTTTTGTAAAGATTTCTTTTCTTTGCTGTATATAAAATTATGAAATTTTTTTCAAAATATCCATAAATTTATTTTGCTGCTACGAAATATTATTCTCTTAATATATGATACAAAAAAAGCGCGCGGGTGCCTGCTTTTATAATTTGTGGCAAGATTTACAATTGCCCCTAAATGTTATTGGTTTTAGCAACCATATGAGTACCTTAAAAAGGTGGAATTAGAGACAACTAATAAATAGCGACGGACTTATGGTTGCCTCTAAACATAAGTGGTCTTATTTGAAATATATCTTGTCTGCCTCTAAAAGGTGGTATTAGGGGCAACCTATAATTAGTGATAGCCTAATGGTTGCCTCTAWWCATAAGTCTCTTTACCTATAATATTACTTGTCCGCCTTTAAAAGATGGCATTAGGGGCAACCTATAATTAGCAATAAACTCATTTTGTTGCCTCTAAATGTAAATGGTTTTAGTAGCACCATGATTTGTCTACCTCTAAAAGGTGGTATTAGAGGCAACCTACAATTAGCGACGGAGGAATTAGAGGCAACAAAAAAAAAATGCTTCTAAAGACCATTAGAGGCAACAAATATATATTTAGAGACAATTTATGGTTGCCTCTATATGTAACTTTTCTTGTAGTGTACTTTTCATATTATTGTTCATTATTAAGTTAAATTTTAAAAGGATTTCTTGTGCTTAACTACCTTTTACTTACCATTGTTTAAAAACTCCCACCTTTGATTATTTTTTTTTTTTTTTGTAAAAATCCCACCTTTATTTCACCAATTCTACCTAAACTCCCACCATTTAACCACAAACGTTAATTAATCTGTTAAGTGTGGGCCCCACCTTTGTTTTCCCCTTTAAAGCCCCAATGCAATTGTCGATTCACTCCATTTCTTCATTCAACATTCCTCAAACCTTCGAAACTCCATTTTTCTCTCCCAATTTCCTTCATTTTTGCTTGAATTCATCAGGTAATTGCAATTTTTTTGTTTTTGTTAATTGTTATGTTCATTATTCCGTTGGGGTTCGYGATTGCCACAAAATCGACCATGGATGTTCGGAAGTCGGATCCCCAGAATATGGTTGTCATTCATCAGGGTGATATTGGTGAGTATTTGAGAATGGAAGATGATCTTTGAATTCGGTGTGCTTGTTTTCGAATGTAATCGAATTTTGGTAGGAATATGGTGAATTATAATGTTATGTAACCCGGTGAATTATAATGTAATTGAATTTTGATGAAAAAATAGCTTAATTTAATGTTTGAACCCGAATTTCCAGTAATTGTGAGCATATTANTGAAACAAAAAATAAAGAAAATAAAACCGAGATCTAAACAAAAATGAWAATAAAATCAAACGAAATTCCTCAYATCTGAACTCAAACTAAAGAGAAAAAAAGAATTGAAAYATATACCTTATTTGAAGCCAAGAAGGGWGCTCGTTGGTGGTGATGGCAGCTTGGACGCGGCGAGGAGGCGGGCTCGGCTGCAGCTCGGCGAGGACGTGAGAGGAGGGTTGCGAGGCAGAGGTGGTTCATTGCATAAATGAAGAGAAGAAGAGGGAGATGAAAAGGGATGAGAGAGATTAGAGGAGAGAGAAAAGGCGGAGGTGGTTGCTCGGCGAGGATGATGGAGATTAGAAGAGAGAAAATGAATGAAGATAAGGAATGAAAGATAAAAAGGGATGAAGGAGATTAGAGGAGAGGAGAGGAGAGAGAAGGGTTGAATGAAAAGATAGGATAAATGTGTGAGGAGAGAGAGGGCCCTTGAAAAAAATGAAAACAGTGAGAATACGTGTGAGGACCACGAGCCACGACCTTGTGGTCGGCCAAAAGAATTATAGATATTAATTTTACCGACCGTCAAKGGTCGGTAATATGACTTTGGCGGTTGGTAATTTTCTTTACAAGTCAAAAAAATAAATTGACCATATTACCAATCGTACAATGGTTGGAAAAAATATAAAACGGACGGTAATCTACGTCCAATTTCAATAACGGTCGGTAAATTTAATATAGCGATCGGTAAATTGCGTCCAATAAAAAACGGTCGGTAATATGACAATTACCGACAGTTTGTTTAACGGTCGGTAAAATCCGTCGTTAATAACGCGAATTCTTGTTGTGTAATACAACTCACACAAAATAATCCCACAATATTGTTGAGGATAAACAATCCAAGTCCCACATTGAAGAAATAGGGAGTTGAAGAGCTCCTTATAATGGTTAGTAAACCACACTAGTATGAGGCTTRTTGGGTTGTGTCCAAAAATAAATCCGTGAGGGCTTGGCTGGCACAAAACGGACAATATCATACTAGTGTGTGCGTGAACGTTTGACGGCGGCCCAACAAGTGGTATCAGAGTCGGGAGCCAAACGACGTTGGTTCGGTCCCYGGTAGAGTGGCTACCTTTGGTGTGGGAGTTTCCTATTTGCCCTCGCYATTTGGTGTTCTGGTGGTCCTTGTATCGAAAGTTCGACGGTGAAAGATGGTTGTCATCCTAGTAACGAGGATGAGTTTGTGTTCGGCCAGATCGGGGTTGTCGTTCGAGGGGAGGGAATGCGTATGTTGTCCTTTTTTTGAGGGGAGGATTGTTGAGGATAAACAATCCAAGTCCCACATTAAAGAAATAAGGAGTTGAAGAACTCAGCTCCTTATAATGGTTAGTAAACCACACTAGTATGAGGTCTTTTGGGTTGTGCCCAAAATAAATCTGTGAGGGCTTGGCCGGCCTAAAGTGGACAATATCATACTAGCATGTGCGTGAACGTTTGACGGCGGCCCAACAAAATCAACAACCAAAATATAAATTAAAAGCAACTTACCATGCATGTGTAATATTAAACAAGTTAATAATGAAACTATTTTTAAATTTTGAAATTAAAATTGGTATTATAAACACTTTGATGACAAAATAAGAAACTTAGAATTGTGTATAAATAATAAATAAATGAATAAACATGGTGATTAACTTACTAATTTAAAGTACTAAGTAGTAAAAAAAATATTAATCAACCCTTCAATAGCCAAATACCACTACAAAAAACATATATATAGAGGCAACTCTTGAGGCAACCAAAGTCAAGTTGCCTCTAAATGTCCCTTTTAGCAACACATAAACAAGATGCCCCTAAGACATATGTTTACTGACAAGTGTGTGGTGGTTGCGCTCTAAAGATACTTTTTAGCATCACTTGAATGTTTTGCCTTTAAAACATATTTTTTAATGACAAGTATATTGTGTTGCTTCTAAGATACATTTTTTAGCATCACTTGAATGTTGTTGCCTCTAAACATATTTTTTAGCGACAAGTCTATTGTGTTGCCTCAAAGATACATTTTTAGCGTCATTTGTATATTGGTTGCCTCTAAAACATTTCTTAGCGAAAGTCTATTGTGCTTGCCTCTAAAGATACATTTTTAATTTAGCATCACTTGATTGTTGTTCTCTCTCATTGTACTGATCATTTCTAGTTAGTTAGGATTCTTTATCTACTATTTAACAAACTTATTATTTCCAAGCTGAAGAAATTTATTAATGATTGAACTTTATTTTCACTGAAATGAACTTATTATACTTCGTATTACTGTTGATAGAACTCTATTTTTTCCCATATTTTATTACATAGCCATAAAGTTGGGGATTGAAGATGTACGTGATCGATGATATGTATCCTGAAATTAGAACTAGAGCTTTGATAACCAATTTGAGAACTTCCTCACTTTCAAAATGAACTTATATTTTTAGTGATGAAACCTATTAAGAACAAATTGACAAGAATAAAGACCTTAAGTGGAAACATTAATTTTTGAAATATGTTTAATTAATGTTCCCCATACACTAGTTTGTTTTTGCACGCTATGCGTGCTTAATTTACCTACAAAAAATTTATTATTCTAATTAAATTTAAAGTACACTACATTTTAGAGCTAATGCAACGATATTAAGTAACGATTAGATCTAAAGCAACGGATAAGCAATAGTTAAAAGTAAAGCAAATGTTAGAGCTAGTGCAACAATTAATCAATGCCTGATCTAATGCAACGGTTTAAAGCAACAGTAGTTGATGTAAACCGTTGCAATAGGGTTCTATTGCAATAGTTTTCTAGGCAAATGCAACGATTTTATAATGACCGTTGCAATAGGTATGCTTTAGGCCGATAGTATAATAGAAATAGATCCTAGCATTTGGTGCACACAATGTGTACAAAAAAAATTTAAAAATATATTGTGCATTTTAGAATGGAGAGGGAATGAAGGTTTTAAATTTTCAATTGGAAAAAAACAATTAATAGTATTGATAAAAAATAGCATGTATAATTTTAAAGAGAGGAATTTGATATACATAACATAATATGGTTTGGAAACTAAGACCATGAATAATATTAAAATAGTCGTGTGTTGACAAATATACATTTTTTTGGATATTTTAATGAGTTTCATGACAATTAATTGATATTATGAAAATTAATTTCAAAGTTTTATTTGATTGACCAAAATATGGTAAATTTTTCCTTTCAAAAAATTAACTTGTCAAAATTGTATTGATTGCTTATATTAATTGACTTATTTAGAATTTATTTAGTAAAATCATTGGACACTATTGCCTTAAACTCGTACTTCTATGTAGTTGGACCAGTTACCGCTAAGTCCTAAATGACTCAATTTTCTCTGCTCTTCGAACCACTTCTCCACTATTCGCTTGCTACTGCTGCCTCCATGACGCTGACGTCGTCGTTCCTCCTCCAATTCGACGCGACGCCTTCCCCTCCAGTTCGACGCCGGCGCCGTTCCTCCTCCAACTCGACGCCGCCAGTCCACCTCACTTGACGCCATCATTCTCTTCCCTCGCCGTTTGTTCTCCACTCGAACCTCCTTCCTTCTTCACTTCGAATTATCATCTCACTCAAACTCACTAACATTTACCTCTCCTCACTCGATATTTTCTCGAATTCTCATTTTCTCATCCAAAAACCTGTTCCTCACACAAATCCATCTCCCTCAAAATTGTAAAGTTTAGGGTTGATTTGGGGTCGAATTGTTGTTTTCAGGTTCGAGATTCAAGTTCTTCTGTCGAACTTAGTCAATTTAAGGTATGTCATTCGATTTGTTGGTTTTTTTATTCCGAAATTATTTTTTCTCTGCAATTTCTGAGCTTGAATTTCAGTTTATGTTTTATTTATGAAGCTTGTTTATTACGGTTGGTGTTTTGGGCGAATTTCTGTACTTTTCCACTTGATTTTTTGGCAAATTTCTCTGTAATTAGGCTGTTTTTTTGCAAACTCCTTGATATATTGGGCGATTTGATGCGATTTTGGGCAGTTCATTGGTTTGATATCTTGGCAACTTGCTTCCATCAAAGGTGAATTTATTCTATTGCTCTTTTTCCTATTTTAATTGCGTATTTAAATTTTCATTTTGGTATTTCTTTTTTAAATATGGTTTGCTAAATTATTAATATTTGATGTTGTTATTTTAATTTTTATTTGCGGTTTTGTGTAATTGGAGCAATTAGTGATGGTTTGATTTCAACTGAGATAATAGTTCATAGTTTGTTCTAAAATTAGATTGTTGAAGTTAATGTTTTTAAATACTAGTTCTGCAACCGCTTAGTCGTGCCTTGATTGGTATCAAAATAGCGGTTGTAAAGCTTTAGTACTATGCAAGTGTACTTTAATTATATCTATGGTACATATAAGAATTTGAACAATTTATATTCTATTCCTTTATTTAAGTGATGCATTTTGGGACCATCTAAAAGCTTGTTTGTGAAATTCCTAAAACTAATAGTTACATTTTTACTTACAAGGAATTCCTAAATCCTTCACCAAAATTTTTTTATAAATTTGGACCCTGCATTATGGACTTTATAAAGTGTCCTAAATCTAATCAAAATCGTGTGACACCCTCGCATTAATAGGAATTAATTCAATATTTTAATTTTCCCAAAATCTCACCCCGCTTTTTCATCCACTACATACCGACATACTTGCTCTCCTTTCTCCTTGCATGTTTCAAATCAAGCAGCGTACTGATCGAGGAATTAATTTAATTCAAAATAACAAAATTCTTTCATCAATTCGAAGCCAAGATTTGATTAACTTCCCACATCTGTAGTTCAGTTCGTTCATAATTATTGCAATGCTATAATCTAACGATGATGCAAGCCCAATTGATTCTAATTTGATAGATTCTCAATTCATTTTATGTAAATAACTCAATCAATCGTTGATACTTCATTCAATGATACTTCAATCATCTCAGTTTCAGTTTCCACAGATGTTGTGCATCCTCGCTCGCGATCGATTTGCTCAATTAAACGCAAACTTAATCTGAACTAAGTAAGCTATTGTTTTAGGGTTTGTAATTGAAATCATGTTCTTTTTTTTATTATAAGTGCTTGTGTATATTTATGAATGTTCCTAATTTAATTAAAATCCCTATACCGTACTAGATATTTGAAATGCCATGAGTGAATTGCGATGTTGGCTTTAAGAGTGTGGTTTAATGGGTTTGGGTGTGGTGATAGGATTGAAGAAGGGGATGTAATGGTTCTTTCATTGTATGTACTAAATGGCATTTTGCAAATCATATCAAAATGTTTGCCTTTTAGTTCACTGGACAATATAACAAATTTAGGGCCCTAATCTGTACTTCAATTCATTGGTTAAATTTCTCCTTGCAAGTGTGTACAGGGCATCATGTGATTTTGTTAGTATCATTAAGAAATTGACTTCTAACTATTAAGAAAAACTAAAACTTAAAGAATACACGATCCTGGCCCCTATACTACACATAATAATATATTAAACTCTGAAACTGAAGCATTACGAAACTAGCATAGCCTTGGTAAGTAATAAAGAAGGAAAGATTACAATATCAATATGATTTGATTATAAGTGTTTGTGTTTTAATATTCATATTGATTATAGATTCAATTTAGTCTCTTTGATACTGAATTTTTGTAACGGTCTTTTTAGGTACTAATTTGAATTTTTGATAATATGGTCACTTAATTTATGCTCTGAATATTTAGTCTAGATGGTTTGTATTTTGATGAAATAATTTCATTTTATATTTGTAAGGTCTGATATTCTGTATTTTCCTTCTCTGCTTAATTTGTTTGAAGAGTCAGAGATTTTATTTCTCAAAGTGAATGTGTGATTGGCTGGTGAGAGTGGTCCAACGTTTCCTCATTCTCTACTTTGCATTCTAGAAAATAGAAACAACTGCTGCCCTAGACACTAATAAACACCACCTTTTCTGCAAGAGAACTTTCATACTAGTACCTTTATGACAACATACTATCATACCTACACCCCCTTAACACTTGGACCCCTCTCCCCCTCGCAGTTGTATCTATCATGTCTTATTGCTCTTTTTGTTGCATATGTTTTTCTGAAAATAAGCTATCTAATCTGGCCCAAATTCCATCATATAATATACCCTTCAAAAATTGGTATGGCAAACAACACTTTTTCACTAAAATTCACTGGTAAGTTCACACTGTTATGCCTTGTGAGTTATGAGTCTTATGACTGATTATACAACTTTCTCTGGTTTATAACCTAATTCCCTATTTTTGGGCTCTTGTTTACTTTATTTATCTGAAGAATCATGACATCAGCTAACTCTAATACACTGATATTACAAATTGAGTATAAATCAGTTAAGTGACACCGAGTCACTGAGAAAATGAAAGTTTTTGAAATAGAATGATAGGATGTTGGAGTAAATGTAACCTAGCTATTTTTTTCCTTTTCTGCAAATTACAGCATTATGACTTCAAAGATAAGTTTTAAGTTTAATTGTTACTAAGCTAATTTTTTCGTTTCGAATACCTCAATCGAAATTTTCTCTTTTGTAGAAGCACACCTCCAATTTTATGAGTGCAGCTTGCTTTTATAGATGATACATTAGTGAACATGCATGAATTATTGAATTCTATTGCATCATAATCGTATTGAACTAGTTTGTGTATCTGAATCAGTAAAGCTCTCAATTGAGACCAATTAGTATCCTGTAAACTTTCTGAGTCCTAGTTTACCATTTTTTCTTTTGAAACTCCTGCTGCCACTGACACGCAGCATGTAACGCATTTTGAGTTAGTTCCATATGTTGGGGAAGAAGCTTAAATATCATGCGGAAGGAGGTCATCTTGTGTTTTAAAAAACTAAAGCAATTGAATTGCCTGCTTAAAATTAATGATTGCATAATCTTTTTTTCAAGGTAATTACTTGCATCTAAAATATCTCCATTTATTTTACTATTTCAACTCAGATAGGAGTCCTTGGTGCGTCGTAAAGAGGATTACTCTATCGATTTTGCATTAACTTTGTTGCGAAACTGTTAAATATTTTTTAACGGTCCTAATAAATCATCCGTCTCCTTTAAAAGCATTTGGTTCATATGAAATTGTGGAGCACTTGTAGCTTGGAGCTACTTTGCTAATGTAGGATAGCAGTGACAACATATATTTTCAAATTTTTTATTTGGGCGAGCAGAAATTCGCCTCGATTGATATATCTAGTTATCTTGTGTTGAAAAACAGAAACAAATATGAATTGCATGCTCAATAGTATCGATTTGCATAACTTTATTTTTCAGGGTGAATTACTTGTATGCTGTAATAAAAATATTCCCGGTTTATTTACCTATTTCAGCTCAGAGGTCAATCGTTGTTGTCCCTGTTAAAGAGGTATTCTAATTCTCTTTTTACTTGGAGCCAATCACATTATCATAAAAGAACGTTTTATTTATATGATTGAATTTATGTTTTCTTGGTGTAGGGCTGGATGAAATGTTTATGCTCTAACTTCTTTGTGCCAGACTCTCCTAGTTCTGTCAGTTTTTATTTATCTGCAGAAGACGATATTCTATACGTTGTAAAAGGATGGTCCACGTTGCTCACATATTTATGAATTGACGCAGCACAAGACGCCAAGCAAGAACACCAGAAAGTAAATTTGCCTCAGATCAGCCTGGCTTCCAAGCAGCACTAACATCACTTATACAGGATGGCGTCAATATCTTGCTGCTGCGGCTTCCAGGAGATCCGAATCAAGTTCTCCATTATCTCTGTTGCACGCGTTGGGAAAAGAGCCAACATCAACCGCCACTTGATACAGAGTCTGCAGTTGCGTCTGCTGGCTCCGCCTGCCTCAGTTCTGCATTGTGTAAGTCCAAGGTGGAGGCACAACTTTGCGTTGTTGCGCTGCATATGCTGGACGTATGCTGACTGCTGTCTAAGCTAGCGTTCCAGCACACTACCCAGGCTACAGGACCCTGAATTGTTGCGACGTTGCCGCGTCCACCTTATCTCGCTATTTTGCTGTTCGGCGTAGAATAAAGTGAGAAAATGTAATCTAATTCTAGTCGTGTAATAGTATGTTTTTCGGTTGGATATATAGTTGGTATGCTTGGTACACAATTTTTTTTGTAAAGATTTCTTTCTTTGCTGTAATAAATTAGAAAAATTTTTTTCAAAATATCCATATTTATTTGCTGCTACGAAATTTATTCTCTTAATATATGATACAAAAAGCGCCGGGTGCCTGCTTTATAATTTGTGCAAGATTTCAATTGCCCAAATGTATTGGTTTTAGCAACCATAGAGTACCTTAAAAAGGTGGAATTAAGACAACTAATAAATAGCGACGACTTATGGGGCCTCTAAACATAAGTGGTCTATTTGAAATATATCTGTCTGCCTCTAAAAGGTGTATTAGGGCAACCTAATTTAGTGAAGCCTAAGGTTGCCTCTAAACATAGTCTCTTTACCTATAATATTACTTGTCCGCCTTTAAAAGAATGGCATTAGGGCAACTATAATTAGCAATAAACTCATTTTGTTGCCTCTAAATTAAATGGTTTAGTAGCAACATGATTTGTCTACTCTAAAAGGTGGTATTAGAGCAACCTACAATAGCGACGGAGGAATTAGAGGCACAAAAAAAAAATGCTTCTAAAGACCATTAGAGCAAACAATATATATTTAGAGACAATTTATGGTTGCCTCTATATTGTAACTTTCTTGTAGTGTACTTTTCATATTAATTTTCATTATAAGTTAAATTTTAAAGGATTTCTTGTGCTTAACTACCTTTTACTTACCATTGTTAAAAACTCCCACTTGATTATTTTTTTTTTTTTAAAAACCACCTTTATTCACAATTCTACTAAACCCCACCATTTAACACAAACGTTAATTAATCTGTTAAGTGTGGGCCCCACCTTTGTTTCCCTTAAAGCCCCATCATTGTCGATTCACTCCATTTTCATTCAACATCCTCAAATTCGAAACTCCATTTTCTCTCCAATTTCCTTCATTTTGCTTGAATTCATCAGGTAATTGCAATTTTTTTGTTTTTGTTAATTGTTATGTCATTATCCGTTGGGTTCGAGATTGCCACAAAATCGACTGGATGTTGGAATCGGATCCCCAGAATAGTTGTCATTCATCAGGGTGATATTGGTGAGTATTTGAGAATGGAAGAAGACTTTGAATTCGGTGTGTTGTTTTCGAATGTAATCGAATTGGTAGGAAATGGTGAATTATATATTTGTAACCCGGTGAATTATAATGTAATTGAATTTGATGAAAAAATAGCTATTTAATGTTGAACCCGAATTCCAGTATTGTGAGCATATATTATATGAGTTTTTGTGTTGTGGCTTGTTTTTTAGTTGTATTCTGTTGTATAGTTTTTCACCTTTATTTTATATTTTATGGTGATGAATTGATGTGATGCGATTCTCTCTGTACAAGATTGAATGCAATTCTCTCTTGACAATTGAAGATTTAAGTTCGAATACAACTTCTCTTTTATGATCATTAAGTAATGAGATTTCAATGACCAACAAAATTATGTAAATTGTGTTGATGTTGTATTTTGGGAGTTTTACTTTGGAAAATTTTATGTTTAGAATTGCAATTTATACAAGGGAAGCGAGAGTGAGGGAAGAAAGAGATGACTCGTGAAGTGAGGGAGTGTGATGGAGAGGTGAATTAGAAACTGTGGGGCCCACACTTAACATATTATAACGTGGTAAAGGGTGGGAGTTTATTAGATTGGTGAATTAAAGTGGGAGTTTTTTAAAAAAAAAATCAAAGGTGGCGAGTTTTACAATGTAAATAAAAGGTGGTTAAGCACAAAAACTCAAGCACCATCGCGTGGTTAAAAAAACTAGCAGGCTAATGCTATATTAAGGAAATTGAGTTTATATCAATGAAGTCTTTATTAGTTTAGAAGACAACAAGTTCTCTATCTCTCACATTATACTACTTAAATAATTATTATTATACAAGCAATCTATTTTCTTGGTCCTCTATCTATGAATTCATACATACTTGTATATGTGATACAAGTCTAAAATTATAATTGGCATAATGATTGAATAATGCAACCCCATTGTTATAAAAAATGAAAATCGGTTACGATTGAGAAACAATATCATGTTCAGAGATCATTTATTTGTTTGACCAAAGGAACCCAAGTACGGAGTACTACATCTTATTAATCACATATCACATGATGCTAACAATTAATTATGGTTGTTGCTTGCATTACAACGCGTGTAGAACCATCCACAAAAACCTCTCAATTCTACACCATCACCCCCAAAAAACCCTCATCAAAATAAAACAAAGTAACATGCTCTCTTTTAATGCCGTTATATCAAAGACACCATTCACTCTCTTTCCACCTCTCTTGCACTYTCCTACAAAATAAACTCAACACCCTTCATTCTTTGCTAGTATATCTCTATTATCATCATTCATCATATCATCTCTTTGCTTAGAAACTTCCCTCTTTTCCTCCTCATCACAATATGTAAACAACTAAATCTCAATCTATCACAATAATATTGATCATAAGCATACACTACTTTTGTTCAATGGGGAAGAAAGTAGAGAGGAATAGATCAAAAACACTCCCATCTTCACCCACTCATTCCTTATCATCTTCGTCTTCTTCGGACTTCGAGTTCCGAATCTCGATATCCCCTCGGAAGTCGTCGGCTGCGCTCTGCCCGGCCGACGAYCTCTTCTACAAGGGGCAGCTCCTCCCCCTCCACCTCTCACCTCGCATCTCGATGGTCCGCAACCTCTTGGCGTCGTCCTCCTCCTCTTCTTCTTCCGACACCACCACTACGGCCTCTCGGGACTCGTCGTCGTCTAATGACTCCACCTCCTCTTCGTTCACCACTGATCTATCGCTCCTGGCTGTCGGCGACCCGTGCTGTGACTCGTCCCGTCCAAGCTCGGTCACCGACGACGATAAGTTGTTGACTAATTGTCAACAARCAAAGAAGTCGTTGTTGTCTTCGTCATCTTCGACATCGTCCAAGTACTTCTCGCTTTCGAGATTCTCTAGTGTGTTCAAGAAGGATACTAATACTAGCACTAACAACAATAACAGTAGTACTGGTGCTACTCCTACTGCTAGTACTAACAATAATGATCATCCGATGATGAATAGCAATAAGAGTGAGGGATCTTCGTTTAAGAAGATGAGCTCATCTGCTGTTACGACGACTAGCAGTAACAAGAGTGATGGATCTTCGGTTAAGAAGATGAGTTCTTCAGCGAAGGAGGTCATTAGGAAATACTTGAAGAAAGTGAAGCCGCTTTACGAGAAGCTCTCGTCGAAGCCAGCAGACAGGAGGAGGGAGACTTTTGCGCCGGAAACGACGGCGGTTCTGCTGGCGGAGGAAGGGGATAAGAAGGAAATCGACGCCGGTAGTGGCGGCGCCGTTGGTGTTGGCGGCGGTGGTGTTTCGTTGACCACGTCGTTTTCGGGGAACTTGAAGTGTCCGAAGATGATCAAGAGGAGCTACGTGGCGAGCTGTCCGTCGTCGATGAGGTCATCGCCGAGTCACTCCGGGGTGCTGACGCGGGCCGGGATGCCGGTTCGGGCCGGGCTGGCGAGTTACGGAAGCGGGTCGTATTCTTCGGAGACATCGACGATGGAGGAGCTTCAGAATGCGATACAAGGCGCGATTGCRCACTGTAAGAATTCCATGCTTCAAAGCAGCAGTTCTAGCTTCAATCATATGCATCACAACGTCAACACCAAAGGGAAAGCTATACAAATTTAGCACCACTACTCTTATGCGTCATCTTTTAGCCGTTAGTATGAATCACATAAAAGTCTTACTCCCTTGGTCCATTATCTTTGGCTATATTAACC
>SNQN01003588.1:24484-59826 GCA_008642245.1 Bassia scoparia | reverse complement strand
TGTGTGAATTGAGTATAATACTGGTGACAAATTTTCTTTGTTGCTTCTGATCTAAATGATAAGGAACCAGTTCGGGCTGGTCTCCTATACGCCAGCCAGTAAGTAGAAGGCAGTAAAAGAAACACAAGTATTTATACGCAGTTCACGCCAACTCTGGCTACGTCCCTACCACTAAGCTTTATATCTAATCACTTTGGAAAACAAAGACATGTCACTCACCCTCTACTGTTTCCTACTCCGGAGCCAGCACACCACCACAACTCACTCTGAATTAGCACTGACTCCACGCTTCAAAGTCAACTTTTTGTTGAACTCACAATACACTACCAGTCTTCAACCCCTCTGTTGATAGCTTTCCAAGAACAAAATTCCTCTCTTATGATAATTGGCTCTTAAAGTTAAGTAAGAAATATGTTATAGTCGATAAGTTGCTCGTGGTATGACTCGAGATTAAACTGAAAATGCTTGTTTGTAGTTTTCTCTCAAGATAATGTGCTCTTTTTGGATCAGTTGAGAGGAGAGTTGAGAATGTTAAGGTATCAGACGTTATAATTATATTATTAAACCCTAAGAGTTCCTAATCTATTCTTGCCAAACATGCAAGATGTTTATAGGAAAGTATTATCTTGTTCGATGTTATCCAACTTTGGATGACAAGATATTATAACTTCCCAGTTTTTAAGGATAATATAATTCATCTATAAATTCCAGCGGCATAAATCTTTCAAATATCTGTTGGAAATATTTTAGAAAAACGCCTTTTCAAATGCAGCCACTATTCATTCAGACTACTTAGCCTGTTGTTAAGTCTGTTCCTGAGTGTAATTTCTTTCCAAGTCTGTACCAAAATCCAACATACTCAAAACACGTTAAGCACCTTAGCTTCATTTCCATTTGTCACACTACGAGCATATTACATGAAAATCCTAATTTAATTCATAAGTATAATCTTGGCGATCTTCAGATGCAATCTTCAAGAATTCGAATCTATCCTTTAATACTTAACTTATGAGCTAGCTTTCTTCTTCGAAATATCTTTCGAAGGATCACACACTACAAGTCCTGTGGAACAGATCTATACTGCACTATAAAAAGTTAACATGGCACACAAAAGATATATGACTGTTCTTCAGAATAGACATCAAAGCGAAACAAGCTCGTACTGGTTCTGGCACCAGGTGAAGCTCTTATGTATCACCTGTTCCCGTGCCAAATAACACAAGGGTTAGTTTCAATATTCTCATTAACTAATAACTTGTCTAGGGAACAAGTTTCTAACTAAGCCTGAGATGTCCGAACACCGATATTCAATTTTTATGCATCTGTTCCTTAATGGTTGTCATACATTCAAACTTAGCGAACCAACAGAATTCCCCCTTTTGATGATATCAAACATTAATCGAAAGTCTCCTGTAACCAAAGCAAGTTAAGAAAAGACAACCTTCATTGTACTCATTACAAGTGGCACACAAGCAGAGACAATGATTCAAAGTGAACAGTGTTATCTAACTAGTTCTACACCAACGAAACTTTAACTAAACTAAGACTAAACAGACTCTGCTTTTATGAACTTCAGACACTTCTTTCCCCTTTTGCATATTAACAGATCGTCACAAGTAACACACATAGATGTGCACAAATTGTTAAAAGTTGGTCTATCCATCAGTGGCATAACCACCATTCAAGTATTGCTGCGAGAGATCGATATTAGTAGACTTAGCATATATGAAGAATAGTAATAAGTCCACTACAATCAGCAAAATTCAACCAAAGACCTAATCCAATAGAAGCAATGCTCCGTGATAAGGGTATGGCAATAAGACAGATCAACAGATCAGTTATTTAGAGGTCCAGAAAAATCAGGGAGGGGATAACAGGGACAAATCATCATCATCCTCGCATCCACTACTCTTCCTCCTCTCTCAATCACTCAGAGCTCTTCAGCATGTCATTCATTGCATCATCAGCATCTCGCACATCCTCCTCGACGTCCCGGCCCTCCTATCATCGTGGGTCCTACAACCTTGTCTCCGCAGTCTGCTGGCTTGTCATCAATAATTCCTGGTCCTCAATCCCCGGAACCACAACCCATTGTACACTGAGAGTGAACCCTGAGTTTAGGAGAAACAGAGCTAAATACCCCGGAGTATCGGCTTGACATCAGCTAAACTCCTTACTCCAGTCTGACCATCTTATCATGACGAGGCTTGAAATACCGCATGAACCAGCTCCATCTAACGTTACCAAGAGTCATTTCTCCTGGTTCTCATCTTTCTAGACATACTGGCTGCTGTTCCCTTTTGCCTTGAGCTTGTTCTGAGGGTTTTAGTCTCCATGGCTCCGTCAACACTTAACCTCAGAACAATCTAGCGCGTATAAGAACCTTATTGCTTTGATAGCCTTGTGAATCTGTAACTGTAACAGTAGACCATGCCAGACACGTTTGCTAATCCTTAAGCATCGATATGACTGAACATAGCAGAGAATGATGAGAATGAACCATAAAGTTCTGATGTCGGTCAGCATCAAAGAGAAATTATCGTTAATCTTCTTCATCATCAGGTTAAATCAGTACCATCTCGCTGATGCGCTTACTGTCCCCTTCTTGAGCACGGAGGAAGTACTTCTGTTACACAGAGAGTGCAACCAGCACAGTGGCTTCTTAAGTCAGTAGATTAATAAAGATGAGCATAACTTTTGCGCATTGTTTCTCCAAAGAAAATCAATATTTCATCACGTGTGACACCCAAACCAACATGGGCCACAATCACTTGACATTGTTAAAACCACCCTGAGGTATCCTAACATCTAGACACGAAGAAAGCAACAAACTTAACCTGCTACTCGCCCAACAGTAGTTTAAACTCAATACGACATTATATGGCAGTTGTCTACGATTGATTAAAAATCCCTTAACAGAATAGAAGGTTGTCGCTCTTTTCCACCAGTATATTTGGTACATCCTCCTTCTTCAAGCCAGGTCTCAATTTCTTGGTGTAAAGATCTCTGTGATTCTCTATGAGGTTTGTTTCCCACCCTGAGAAGGATTGACTTGTTTTCTGATGGGGACCACCACCTCAGTTGGATGATCATCGAGAACACATTCTCTTTGTGTTTCAGTTTGTTTGTGAAAGATTGTTTTGAAGTGGTGTTTGTTTTGATTTTGTGGGGAGAGTCTGAAGTTTTGGAAATGAGGTGGTGGGTTGTATCAGTGGTTTTAACTGTCTAAGGATTGTGTTTTCAGGGTTCTCTCTTGGAGAAGCGTGATTGTTCACTCGCTGGCCTTCCCCGTTACGCCCTTTCCTTCCAGAAACTAGTCTTCTTCTACGTACATGATAGCAATGACAGCTAACTGGATGACAGTAACTTGAATTTTGATTTTTGAAGTAGAAGAGCACGTACGAGATGAGAGAGAGTATAATATGATGAGAGTTATGAGCTGCATACAAAGGGTTAGAACAAATATACTGAGTAGTGAATGCATCACAGGAGTGAGAGTTTGAAGGAATTATGCACGGTTATAAGACAATAACGGCTAGATTTCAAAATTTGAGTTTGCAATGATCACATTGCCATAATACCGTCAATCCGTGCTATTGAAATATAGGCATGTGTAGTTATGCCTTGAATCAACAAGCCCAAAATAACTGAATAGATGATAATTTCTTTCTCAAAAAGAGACAATATTCTTAATAATTTCAAAACGATTATAAATATCAATCGAAAAAACTGATCAGAGCTGACCTTTGTTCCCTTTCTGCGGTGACCTGTACAGACCTGACAATTCCGTTCTTCTGTGAATAATGATCAAACTACCTATTTCTCTTGCACAATGACTTCTCGACCCTTTCTTGAGGGAGTCAACTTACATAACACTGCAGGACTTTCGACTAGTGTATATGCACAATGTAATAATACAAGTGAACGCACAATTTTAAGCCAGTCATCGAGGAGGTAAAGTGTAAAAGCAATGTGCCAGAATCTACTAACCTGTAATGACACAAGACACACCCTAAAATCTAATCTAGATCCTAAAGACTCCTTATCTACAAAAGTTTCTCGACACAAGGTTTCAGTAAAGATTTAGCATATTTTGGTCTTCACTTTTGTAGAAACAGCATCTCTTACTACCCTTTTTCAACATCATATTCCCTCAGAAAGTGGTGTTACGACTCAATGTAGCTTAGTTTTGGAGTTGCTGAACTGAGGTTTTTGGAAATGTTTTAGCATCCGTGTTGTTACAAAAGAATTGCGAAAACTATTGTATTCAACACCAAAGTTTTATCAGCTGGTTCCTTATCCACAAAGTTGAGAACAGCATGAGGCCTGCAGCAATATATTATGACTCAGTGTGGATAAAGGCCACTGAAATTTTGCTTCTTAGTCCATGAAATTACAGCAAGGCTAAGATGTGTGCATACCTGTATGTGCATCTTTCTATCAACCTAGGAACCCAAATTAACTGCATTCTGTGTAACCAAATAAGATTCAAGTGCTACCTTTAGAGGTCACCACCAAATAGATTGCTGTTCCACAAAATACCTAAGTATCCTTCTACGCCTCTCAAATGAGGATTCCTTGGATTCGCTTTGAACCTGGCTACACAAAACCACACGAAAACAAATATCGGATTATCTCACTGCTGTTAAGTCAAAAGTCTATCATTCTCTTAGTGAGGCTTCCACACTCTAGTTCCCTTCTAGAAATCAGCATCAAGTTTTGTAGATGTAGGAAACAGGTGTGTATAAAGCCTTGACTGTTCTCCATGCCAAACTTTTCAACAGTCTTTTACGTACCTTATTGTTGATGGTCATGAATTCCAATCAACTGTTCTTGCTCTCTATCTGGCATAGCCAAGGAGAACCCTAGTTCTTCCATCATGCTCAGTTTCAAATCTCACTCGATAAGATTAAGCAAACCAGTTCACTATAGCACCTGATATAGTAGCACCAAACCAGATATCATACAATCGATTAATATACTGTGACTCTAATCAAATGTGTTCCGGCATCGTCGTTCTGATAAACAAGGCCGGATGGTTGCTTTTCATAATCATTTTCTTCAGAATAGAAGCTATGCTTGGATCACTCTCTCTCTCCCCCCCCCCCTCTTGAGTATCTTAGAACCTTCATTATACTACATAATTTAAGGATAATGACCCATACCGGAATCTTGTCGCGTTCACCACATGCAACAGTTCCACCAATGTTGCTCTGAAAATATAAATTGATTATCTTCAGAACTCAACAACAAAAAAATGAATTAATACCAACAACAACAGTAACAAAGTGAAATTAGAATGATAAAACCTCTAGGGTCCCGTTGAAACAATTCTCGCAGGACTTTGTTTGCCAGGCCTTATGTGAATTATCTGATTGATTGGCCTTAGGGGGCCTTCCACGCTTCTTCTTGGAATCCGTGCTACCGGCCTTACTTTGGTACCATCCTGTTTCCATAGAAGATTTGTATCGTGTGCCTCTTGGTCTACCCCTTTTTTTGGGAACAGGAGGATCCTTGATTGTGTGGGTTGCTGAGTTACAGCTACAAGGTGTAAGGGTTCCAGTAACATTGGGCGAATTATGCCAATAGACTGAGCTAGTCATTCTCGAACCAAAACTACCTTGGGTCGTCTTCTGCGAACTCGACGGATTGGTACTTTCAGGACAGATGCCAACATTAGAATTCGCCACTGATGCGGTATTATTGGACTGCTGCTGTTTCGTAACATTGACCATCAACTCTTCGTTTATCCTCTGTAAACCCCTCACCACAATATCAGTGCCTTCATCGGACTTCGAAGCAAATTCTGTTATCGGTTCAAAAGCAGCTGCAAGCACGTGCAAGCGTTCTACTTCCTTCGTCCGACTTAAATCATGGTATGCAACTTTAACTAACATGTGTTTTCGCTCCACATCCTTCCTCATCGCCGCAAAATAAATTTAGGAGGTATCTCTTCAATCTGCAATTTATCATAAACCCGGACCAAGTGCCTACACATAACTCCTTCGGTTTGGAATTTGAAACAGTTACATGAACCTTCACTCGAAATCAAATTAAAATCCACACAATAGCTTGTTCGTTTATCGGTAACTTTCCAAACATCTTGTTCCTTGGACTTGACCCACACCCTGTCTTGAATAACAAACTTTACATTTTCAGCATCAACAACAGGCTCTCCATCAACCATTACATACGTCATCTTCTGTAACTCTTGCTGAAACCGAATAAAAATAGCGCTGGTATAGAATTTTCTAATTAGTCGTTCCAATGCGTAGGCCGTACAAAGATACTGCTTCAACACTTCATTGTTTAGGTCGACTTCATTCTCCTGGCAAATACGCTTCTCAACAACTTGAATATACTTCTCCCCGAACTCACAGAAGGGAGTGTCCCGCGTCAGAAATTGATCAAAGAAACAGTTGATGCTTTCACACCGCTGTGTAGAACGCATTCCCACCCAAAAATGATCAGTCATAAAGGATGGGACCCACATGTGACGCTCTGAAAAAAGATGAGTTAACCATTCATTGGATTCCAAATCAAACTTGGCAACCATTTCACGCCATCGGACCTCAAAATCAAATGGCCCAAGGCTATTGTATACCGCATCCCGAATACCATCTTTGATCTCTGAATACCTATAACATAGAGATGGAAAGCCAATATTATTTAATTGATAGTACAACTAAACAACAACATATAAGGAAAATTACAACCACACATCATAGCCCATACTTTTCATGGTAACCGAGCTTGTAGGGAAGCTTTTGTAAAATGTGCCAAATGCACCATCTATGCCTGGTGTGGGGCATCACATCCTCCAAGGGTTTCTGCATCGCCGCCGCTTGATCCGTCAAAATGTCGCCGGGGCAACACCATTCATGCATTGCAACCACTACCTGAATACCCACTCAAAAGTTTCTGAATCCTCATTTGAGATAAGAGCACATCCAAACAAAATGGATTGACCATGATGGTTCACACCGACAAAGTTGGCAAAGGGAAGAGCATATTGGTTGGTAAGGTAAGTCGTGTCAAAACACACGACATCAGAGAACTCCTCTGTGCTGCAACACTACGAGCGTCAACCCAAAAAATATCTTTCATGTATCCCTCGGCATCGAGCCTGTGTGTGTGGTAGAAGTTAGGGTTGTCTCTTCTCATCTTGTCAAAGTAGGAGATCAGTGCGTTTGTGTCACCACCCTGCATCTTAAGCCTTCTATGCTCATGGACCACATGCCTTATATCTGCCTCGGTGAAAGGCATGTTCTGATAACCACCCCTCTCATGAGCTATACAATTCATAATCTTTGAAACGGGCACCCCAGCATGATAATCACTTAAGATCCTTCGCTTAACAGACTCCGTTAAGGCTTCCATGCGGTACTCCTTCACCATTTTTGCATTCATGGTTTTGGGGACGTGGTTAGTGTGCTCTAACACAACACTTCGAATAACCACTCCTTCACTGAATTTAAAGTTGCATAAATTTTGGCCTCACAAAAACACTTCTTAGACTTCCTCCGACGAGGAAATCCTAGATCATTATGCTTCTCAGGGTCCTCCGTCCCAATCTTCATCTTCTCCTTTGACTTCCTGTTTGCTGGTGCATCAGGATCGCCTGCACAAGAGCACCTCCAAGTGGTAGCCCTCCGTTCTCTTCGAGTGGTATACGACCCTTGTGGTCTTATGACGCTAAAGCCAACAGACTTAGCATACGCTTTGTAGAACATTTCCAGCTCAGTCATTGTCCTGAATACCATACCAACAGTTGGCACTGGGAAAGCACAATCTAACTGACATTCCTTTGCCCCTTGAACATTGACAGATGACAAAGCTGATTCCTTGGCCTTCAGCCTAGGACTACGTCTAGGAGTGCACATGTTGTTAACAACTTCCATAGCCAAATGATCTACATTTTCAGACCTAGGAGACAAAGGCTCATCTGCTGAGCCAACAATCCCAGTAGGACAGTCACCTAAAACAATTACGCAAAATGTAAATTGCCCACGTCCTAGAATACCATCTAACAACGATTCCAAAAACAAAATAACTACATCAATTATGGGAACAACCAGCATCATAGCAGTCCCAAAAGACAGTAGCATTATTGCATATGGAGGACAAAGGATTATCGGGTACACTCTCAAAGGTGTTAGGGCAGTGAACAACAAAACAAGGTACACCATAGTTACATAAACCAGTCCTTCTATGATACCACAATAACATTCAATTCTAACATCAAATTTAAAACAACACCATCATTTACAAAGACGGCCAAACACCAGAGCAATTAAAGAACAAACAATTATGCTAGAGCAAGGCATCAATCAAGTCTACCAAACATCACAAGAACCAAAACATATGAAACTACTCAATTAAGAGACATAACTAAGTCAATTAAAATAAGGCAACAAATAGCTGAAAATCCAATACTCGAACAACTAATTTGGAAAAATAGGACGGAAACCAAGTTGAAATGCATACTTATAAAACCCTAACTCATACGACCATTGTACAGCATTTACAGAGTCTGCAAAATGAGTAGGGTTCAAAATCACAGTCATAATGGAGGATTTTTAAGGTAACTAATACAATGTAATTGACAGTCCTACAACCAGCTAGGATCACACAAATTCAAGAGCAAATCGATACCGGCATTTCCTAATTAGCACTCAGTTCAGCTACGAACTGATAAAACGAATAACAACAAGGTATACATAGTGACAAATTAAAAAACTTACCTGGTGATGCAGCCAGACAGGATATGTCACCAAAAACACCATTTCCAACCTCAACGACTTCTACCCGACCTTCCATGGATTAGCAGGGGTTGTGTAGATACAACTGGTAAAACGAAATTCCAATTAAATTTCAGACAAACGTGTAAACCAAGGGCAAAACTCTTTACTATGGTCAACAGGAACAAAACGGAATCCATTGGCCTAACGGGACGACAAGAAAACGGTTACATTACCGTTACATTAATGAACCACGTGCTGCAGCTCGACAAGTTCCAAAAATATCAACGCTTCCACTGGATTGCTTTCCCCAGAACAATCTCCAGGATTGTTCTATAATTTTCCAAAAACAAGAGTTAGTTGTATACTTGTATGTGGACAAATCTTGTTATTCTTGTATGTCACTTTTTTGTAATTTTTGGATTATATATATATTTCATAAGTAATTTCTTATGAGGTTGTTGTAAAAAACAATTCTTATCGAGGTATAATAAAATAAAACAAATATTATGAGGTTGTATCCGTATTTTATTTGAATTTTTAAAAAAAAATCGATGGACGGTATAGTATTCTGAGCACTGAAAAGTAAGTTGTATACATTACAGCTATCATTTTTTTAATTTTAAAATAGACCTAAGAGACCGGCTGTCAGGTATAACCGGTCTCTTTGACCAATGAAACAAACTGGTGATGCATCAGAAGCGGTCTCTCAGATGCAAACCTAAGAGACCGGTTTTAAAGGTCAACCGGTCTCTTAAATAAACCTAAGAGACCGGCAAAAAAAACCGATCTCTTACCCTAAGAGCCCTGTCACCTAGATACCGGTTGTTTTGCGGTCTCTTTGGCCTTTTTAAACCGGTCTCTTAGGTGTTTTTTGTAGTAGTGAATCGATCTCTTAATGTCTAAGTATGAGAGGTTTGAAATGATACCCAAAGAAACTATTGAAGAAATGCTTACTCGCTTTACTAATATTATTAATGAATTAGTTTCTCTTGGAAAGCAAATCCCAGTTTATGAATAGGTGAGGAAAGTCCTTCGAAGTCTTCCTCAAGATGAGAGATGGAGAGCTAAAGTCACAGCCTTGCAAGAAACAAAGGATTTCACTAAATTTAATATTGAGCAACTAGCAGGTTCTCTTATGACCCATGAGTTGCACTTGAGATCATCGATGTGGTGCTCTTGATCACTAGATCAAAGACTGTCCCATAGCCATTGCTGAAAAAGGGAAAGGGAAGACCAAGGAGGCAGGTAAGGGAACTAAAAACTCCTTTAACAAGACTGATATGAGGAAAGCCATGATAGCTGCATGGGGAGACTCCGAGACTGATGGAGATGAGGAAGATCAGAATGWAARTGAAACAGCTAATCTTTGTCTCATGGCAAAGACTAGAAACTCAATCTCGTGAGGTATATCCTAATCCCCAAAACTTAATGACTTTCTCTAAATGAGCTTTAGTTGATTTAGTCTTGGCCTATGAGGAAGATTGGAGAGTAGTTACTAAAAGTTTAACTGAAACTGAAAAAGGCTTTAGAAATTGCCCGTGAACACAGTGCCTGGATTGAAAATCAAAGAACTGATGTTCAGGGAAAATTCTTTGAACTTTTCGATAAGAACCATCTCTTGAAGGAACTTATGGAAAAGATCAAATATGATAACATTATGTTAATTGTTGAATTGACCCAATACAAGCTCATGTGTACTGATTTGAATGCTTCAAGTTCCTCCACCAATACTTTTAACAAAGATTTTGAACAACTCAAGATGGAACTTGAGGAACTGAAATTTGAAAAGCTCAAGTTGGATAAGGAACTTGAGGCACGAAAGAACAGAGATGTTCAACAGTACACAGTGCCAAAATGGGTTGAGAATGCTCAAACCAAAAGAACTGAAGGCTTAGGCTATGTTCATGTCAAGCATAAAGGAAAGCAGAAAAAATATGTTGATTTACTTAGTAGCAAAATTTGTTCCTTTTGTGGTAGAACTAGCCACTATGAATCAGATTGCAACAAGAAACAAATTGCACTTAAACATAACATTAAACAAGTCTGGGTAAAGAAACAGGACTCTGCTTCATCTTCAAAGGAACCCGAGGAAACCAGGGTTCCTCGTATTAACCCTTAAGTTCATTTACAAGTTCTAGTGAGGGGGAACAACTCATGGTACCTCGACAGTGGTTGTTCTAAGCACATGACTGGAGATAAATCTAATTTTCTCTTACTAGAAACCTATGAAGGTAGAACTGTGACTTTTGGAGATAACAGGAAAGGTGAGATAATCGCCAAAGGTAAGGTTGGTAAGTCAAGTTCCCATTGTATAGATAATGTATTTTTAGTCGAGAGT
Source organism: Bassia scoparia (assembly GCA_008642245.1). Lineage (NCBI taxonomy): Eukaryota > Viridiplantae > Streptophyta > Magnoliopsida > Caryophyllales > Amaranthaceae > Bassia > Bassia scoparia. The sequence goes on along the minus strand of SNQN01003588.1, from coordinate 48,744 downwards.
TTGAAGCATAATCTTTTAAGCATTTCTCAAATTTGTGATAAAGGTAACACAGTTAATTTCACTACTGAAAATTGCAAAATCATCAACAATCACACTGGACTCATTGTTCTGGAAGGATCTAGGAAAGGGGACACTTATTCAGTAGATCTCAATTCTGTCCCAATGAACAATCTCACCTGTCTCAGTGTAATTGAGGATGATGCTTTAATTTGGCATAAACGTTTTAATCATGCTAGCTTCTCACACATGAACAAATTATATACAAAGAACTTGGTAGTTGGTCTCCCCAATGTCAAGTTCCCTAGTAAGTATATGTTTGAGGCATGTGTGAGGGGGAAGCAGATAAGATCTTCTTTTCAAAGCAAAAACATGATAACTACAACCAAGCCATATCATTAGAACTAATTCATATGGATCTTTATGGTCCTATGAGAATTCAGAGTAGAAGTGGAAAAAGGTATGTTCTTGTTATTGTAGATGACTACTCTAGATTTACTTGGGTAATATTTCTGTCTAGCAAAGATGAAACTTATGATGAATTTGTTGCTTTTGCTAAAAGAATACAGAAATCAAGTGGATTTCAAATAGTTCATATTAGGTCTGATCATGGAATTGAATTTGAAAACTCTAAGTTTGATGAGCTTTGTAGGGAAAATGGCATGAATCMTAATTTCTCAGCTCCAAGAACTCCTCAACAAAACGGAGTTGTTGAAAGGAAGAACAGGACATTGGAAGATATGGTCAGGACCATGCTCATASCAAGTGGTCTTGCAAGAAACTTCTGGGCCGAAGCCATTAATACTGCATGCTTTATAATTAATAGAGTTTTACTAAGACCTATAATTAACAAGACTCCATATGAATTGTTGAATGGCAGAAAACCTATATTTCTCATCTAAGAACATTTGGTTGCAGGTGTTTTGTCCACAATATGGTAAGAGGAACTTAGGAAAGTTTGATGAAAGAAGTGATGAAGTTGTATTTCTTGGCTATTCTAATCATAGCAAGGCTTACAAAGTCTATAACAAAAATTCTATGTGTATTGAAAATAGTATACATGTGATATTTGATGAAACTGACACGCATTTGAAAATGCAGGAACTTGATAACAATGACTTTGAAATTGGGATGGTTAGAAAGGTAGATCCAGATGAGGAATCCAGTAAGCTGACCAAAGACATCCCTGCAGTTCAGGAAGAGGCACAACAACTTGAAGTTCCTCAACCTGAAATTGCAGGAGAAGTAGAAGCTAATGAGAATGAAGGAGCAGAAGAAACTTAGGCTGAGATTGCTCAACCAGGAGTACCAGTGAGAGATTTCCAGCCTAAACCTTGGAAGCACCATAAATCTCACCCCACTGATCTCATCATAAGTGCCATCAGTAAAGGAACTCAAATAAGAACTCAGCTGAGAAACTTCTGTGCCTTCCATGCATTTCTGTCCATTGTTGAACCCAAGAATCTTGAAGAAGCTCTAAAAGATGCAGATTGGGTAAATGCCATGCAAGATGAACTAAATGAATTTGAAAGGAACAAAGTATGGCATCTTGAACCACTTCCTAAAAACAAATAGGTAATTGGACAAAAATGGGTTTTTAGGAATAAACTAGATGAATATGGTACTATAGTAAGAAAAGGCCAGACTAGTTGTAAAAGGTTATAACCAACAAGAAGGCATTGATTTTGAAGAAACTTTTGCACCTGTAGCAAGGTTAGAAGCTATTCGAATTTTAATTGCTTTTGCATCTTTCATGGRTTTCAAAYTGTATCAAATGGATGTTAAATGTGCTTTTCTCAATGGATACCTACAGGAAGAAGTTTATGTTGAACAACCTCCAGGATTTGAAAATCTAAAGTTTCCTAATCATGTGTTTATGCTTGACAAAGCTCTATATGGGCTGAAGCAAGCACCAAGGGCCTGGTATGAAAGAATTTCAAAGTTTCTTTTACAAAATGATTTTAATAGAGGAAAAGTTGACAAAACTTTGTTTTTAAAAGCTGAAGGAACTGACCTTTTAGTAGTTCAAATTTATGTGGATGACATTATACTTGGTGCTACAAATGAAAAACTGTGTAAATACTTTGCTGACTTAATGAGTGGAGAATTTGAAATGAGTATGATGGGTGAGTTGAACTTCTTTTTGGGTTTGCAAATAAAGCAAACAGAGAGGGGGAACTTTGTCCATCAACAAAAAGATTAAGGAACTTTTGAAAAAGTATAATCTGGATCAAGCTAAAACAAATTACACTCCTATGGGGATTAGAACTAAGCTGGATGAAGATCCTCAAGGAATCTCAGTAGATCAAAAAAGGTATAGAGGTATGATTGGTTCTCTTTTATATCTCACTGCTAGTAGACCAGATATATCCTTTAGTGTTGGTGTATGTGCTCGTTTTCAATCTAATCCTAAGGAATCACACCTGATGGCTGTAAAAAGGATATTCAGGCATCTAAAAGGAACTGAGAATCTAAGTCTCTTCTACTCTAGAAGTGACAACTTTGATTTAAAAGGCTTTTCAGATGCTAACTATGCAGGTGATTTAGTAAACAGGAAAAGCACCTCAGGAACAGTCCAGTTCCTTGGGTCATGTCTAGTTTCTTAGGCATCTAAGAAACAAATATTGTAGCCCTTTCTACTACAGAGGCTGAGTATGTAGCTGCAGCAGCATGTTGTTCTCAAGTTCTTTGGATCAAGTAACAATTAAGAGACTTTGGATTAAGGTATGATCACATTTCAATTTATTGTGATAACACCTGTGCAATTTGTATTTCAAAAGATCCAGTACATCACTCAAGAGTCAAACACATTCATATAAGACATCATTTCTTAAAAGATTATGTTGAAAAAGGCTTAATCAAATTGGATTTTTGTGAAACTGAAAGTCAAATAGATGATATATTGACTAAGCCTTAGCAAGAGATCGTTTTGAAAGAATGTGCATGGAACTTGGGATGATTCAACTATCCTAAAGAGGTGCTCCAAAAATTCCCCAAGGTATGATCTCTAAGACTAAGACCTGTATATATGTCTCATGCACAATTATATGTGAAAGTATTACATTGAGTAAATACATGTACAACTCTTGTATGTAAGCATGAAGTCACTTATGTTTAAACAAAACTTATTGAAATCATGTGCTTAAGTGTCAAGGCCCAAATTTGTCTTGTTCAATAGTTCAAGTCCAATTTATTTTTTCCACAAAACAAAATTTTTTTTTATTTGTTATTTTTTCGGCTAATTATAAAATCACAATATTATATCAAAAATATCTTCCTAAATTAGCTGGCTTGCATTCGAAGCTTAAACCTCCTAAATTCACTCAACCGAATGCATCTACTACTTGGTTCATTGCATATAAGTATCCACCTTCTCTTGTCAAATCAATTGAATCCATGATGCTTAGTTACTGACAATATTAATTACCCTCCCTTCATTTTGACCGCACAAAATTAAACTCACCATTTTTTTACCACACAACTCATACGTCACTTTCAACCTATATTTAAATATGCAAAACCCCTTTCTAAACCCACAAAACTCGCAAAACTCTCTGAAATTTCAATCTCCAATTCATACGAAACCCCTGTTTACATCACAATTTTCGAATTTCTCTCCCATGGATATTTCACCAATTCCTTCAAAATTCTCAAATCTTTCGACTGATGTGAACATGGCACATGTTGAGGGCTTGAAGAAAAGGAAAATTGAAAGCTTTGAAGTATCAGATTGGGTGGAACTCGGCGACAAAATTCCAATGGAAGGGAAAACGCATGCTCATGCTCGAATTGAGGCTCGCTGTACAAATTACATCATGAGAATAGCCATAAATCTTGACTGGGTTGTTGCATGTAAGTTCACTCAACTACTTGACATTCTAGAATATCAGGGGTGGACTACTTTATTTGAAATTGGTTTCAAGAATGTTATGTCTTACTCTTTAATGGATCAAATAAACAAGAGTTTTAATAATGAAAATGGGGTTTGTTCATTCAAAATTAACAATAGATTCATTGAGTTTACTGCTGAGGATTTAAGTGAAGCATTTCAAGTACCAAATGAGGGTTTCAGTGACTACTTTAAAGGGGCTTATGAAGAAGTTATTGATGGGAAGAAAGTGAGGAAGTCTGTTGAGGGTGTGAGTGTTGATAGTATGGTGAAATCGATTGGGGATCATCCTGATTCTATTAAAACAAACCACAAAAATTTCAGTCCTATCCTAAAATTTCTTTTCAATATTGGCTTTCGTTTTATAATTCCTAGAACACAACATCGAGATGAAGCAAACCATCTAGATGTTGTGTTAATCTATTGCCTTGAAAACAAAATCATCAAAATCAACTTTTCTTCTTTGATGATACAGCACCTTACCCATTGCATCAATCGTAACATGAAAATTGGGTATGGCAATTTGTTGATGACTTTCCTTGAGGGCTATAATATCAAGATTGATAAAGAAATCCTCACTATGCAGACAAACCTTTTCATTCAACCTAGTACTCTGCATAGATGAGGTCTAGCTGTGAAGGAGGGAGAGTGTGTGTTTGAGGAGAAAGAGGAACACGAGGAAGAGCTTGAGAGTAAACCAATTGAGATGGAAACTGAGGTGGTTAAGAGTTCTTAGAAGGTTGAGCATGTTTTTGAGGAAAATCAGGAGGAAGAAGAAGTAGTGGTTAAGCCCACTAGTTGAAGAGGTGGTAGGGGCAGAGGCAAGAGTGGCTCTGTTCAAAGGAAGAGTACAAGGAACACCAGAAAGGGAAGTGAGAAGGAATTTGCTCAGGTTGTATTTGAGCTTGATGAGGAAGAAACAAAGCCAAAGGAACCAAAGGTGGCTGAAGTTCAAGTTCCTCCACAAGTGGCTAATGTTCCTCCACAAACGGCTGAAGTTCCTCCACAAGTGGTAGAAGTTCCTCCACAAATGACTGTAGATCCTCCACTAGATGTGCCTTCTAATGCTGCACCTGTGCCAGTGAAGTAGGGAAGTGGTCTTGGATTGGCCACTAGTTTTGGCTTTGGGAGATTCAGTCCCTCTCACATTATTGAGGAAATGAAGAGTCTCAAAGATGAAGTTTAATCTCTGCATGGCAAGATGGATCAAGTCTTGGCTCGCTTTTCTACTACAGAGGCTATGCTCGGACATCAGGCTGTGAATGCAAAGAACATTGTCAATGGTCTCACCTCAGCCTCAGTGATGCTGGACAAAGGGCAGAAGGTCATGAGCAAGCTGTTCGAGATCCTTGCTGAGCTTGGTGGTGGTGCTGCATGAAGCCATGTTCGTTTCCCTGTCCCACTCTAACATTTAGTCTACCTTATTCCCCTCTAATTATTATTGAATAATTACTCGGGTCTGTAACTAAATATTTTGGATTTGGTTGACTTTGGCTACTATTAGCTTCTGGACAAGATTTTCTTTTGAACTATTATGGGCCTTTGCACCTTGCATATATATAAATAATCTGCTTTGTTAAATAATTATGATGAATTACTTGCATGCTTGTTGTTTTATGTATTGAAAGCGTTGTGCTATGAGATATATATTCTTGTGTCTGTGTTCTTTTTTATGAAAGCCAAAAGGGGGAAGAAGGAGCAAACCTCTTGGGAAACACAAGTTGATGAACAAGTTCTGCCGCAAAGCACATATAAGGTAATCAAGGTAATAAAAAATTATTAAGTGCATTTTCTAATAATTTTACTTTATATGTCCTATGCTACATTGGTTAATTATAAGACTAACACACCTATCATATCTACTGGATTAACTGATTATAGAGTTTGCTTGTTTGTCATTCATCAAAAAGGGAGAATATTGTTGAACCCTAATTTTGATGAATGGATAACAAACAAAAAGCAAACTCATGTGTTTATGAATGATGTGTGTGTTAGATGTGATTTTCAAGAAATAGGTTTTTGAGTCTTAATGGAGTAAGGATCATCCAAGAGTGGAAAGGGAGCTCTTGTGACTTTGAAGACTGAAAGAGTTCATGGAAGAAACTCAAGTGCAAGGAACTCGAGTCCCTTGGAGAATCAAGACTCGAAATCTACTGATGGTGCTACATGAGAAGCATCAGGGTATCATAAGTTTAGAATTTTCTATTTTAGCCTTATTGTAAGTTTGGCATTAATGTGTGGAAGTTTGGCTCAATAAAATATAAGATATAAAATCAGATTTAATAAATTTATTTTATTAAAAGATATAAATTAAGGTTGGTATTAAAAAGATATTCTTTAAGTATTAAACAAATCCTAGGTAACTAGTTTTTCGATTAAAATCTTTTTAATATATCTTTCCAGCTTTAACTTGTTAAAATTAATTTATGAAAATATTAATTTTTATCTTATTATAATTTATAAAAGTGTTTTACGTTTAAAAGAATTTTTCTGAAAAATATCTTCAACTGTTTTGAGAAATTTAAGGAATATGGCTGTTATGCTGACTTGATCTTCAAGGTAAATTCAGTTGAGAAAGTTAAGCAATAAACGGCTATGTTGCAACTGATTGATAAAACATGGGAAGTGGACTTGCATGTCAAGTTCCACTAAGGCATTATTTCCTACTTAGTAGGGAGTGATATGTAGTGGACTTACTGCTTGAATCCCACGCATAAACTTCGCTTATAAATACAGAAGAGTAAATCAGTTTTAAGATACACTTGAGCATACAAAGTAATTGAGTCATTCCAACACACAAGTGTCAAACAGTTTTAGTTTACAATCGAGTTGTAATTGCTTCAAGTAGAGTTATTACTTGAAGAGGGCTTTGGGTTGAGAGTTAATCCAGAGAGACTTGTAAGAGAGTTAGGCTTACAAGAGTGTGAGTGCTCAATCAACAGAGGGGTTGGTTGAGAGGCTTTCAAGTTCGGAGGAATTTAAAAGAGGTCTTAGATTGTATTAGGTGTTGTATCCGAATAATCTAAGAAGAAATCATGTGTGGTATCAGGTCACAGTTTTATCTCTTGACAAGTTGTCAAAGAGAGTTTCTGTGTTTGTGAAACTTGCACCTTGTGTTCCTTTACTTTCTAGTTTTTAATTYTGCAAAAAGCTCAAGTTTCTTTAAGTTACAATTCAMCCCCCCCCCCCCTCTTGTAATGTTCAGTAGATCCAACACCTTCTATAGCGACCATGTAAATTTATCTGAATTTATCTGAAGTTATTTTATTCAATAAGTACTGAAAGTAAGTTGAAGAGAACTACATACCCTAATTTTGTTTATTTTAATCATTTGGAACATGCAATATGAAAGTGTATGAATAATTCATCAACCTTTCACTCACTTAATGCTTGAAAGCAGTTTAACTATAATAGAAGAATTTCTCGTTCGTATATATTTTGTACTATTACAAAGGTAACACTTTAATTTTTTGCTTTATTATTTAATAGTTATTGTCAATTTTTTAACAAACCTAAGAAAGTACATAACATCATATATTTTATTTAAACATAAAAATATACCAACAGAAATCTATAACATATCTATTATTGTAGGTGAAAATTGTATTTTAAAAAAAGCATGAGGTGTGACACAAATTTTAAAAAATAATAACTCACAATTTCTTAACGTTGAATCATATACTCATAACTTATATCTATTATATTATACAATTCTAACACCTAACAACTTCCTCATACCCCTCCCAAAACCACTCCCTCCAAAAATAAATCATCCACAACACTTCCCTCCAAAAACAATCAATCTCATATTTATTACCACATTTTTTGTAAAAAAAAAATATCCTACTATATCTTACTAGATTTTTCTTGGCAATCGGGCTACTGAAACATGAGATATGAAAGAACCTAAAATTAAAATAGGGTAAATGTCTAAATATTTAGCAATGTTAAAATACATCTCAAAATGTCAAATATACTAATGTAAACAAACATACTATGATGAATATTTTGAGCATCATAAATGTTAAGTTTCATCCAAGGTACAGTGTTTTTAAATTCTAATGCAAAGAAATCCATTTTATTTCCTTCTATTGTGACCATGTAAACTTATCTGAAATTATCTTATTTAATAAGTAGTGAAAGTAAGTTGAAGAGGACTACATGCCCTAATTTCTTTATTTTCCTCCTTTGGAACATGCAATATGAAAGTGTATGAATTAATCAACCTTTCACTCACTTAATACTTGAAAGCAGTTTAACTATAACAGAAGAATTTATTGTTCTCATATATTTTGTACTATTATAAAGGTAACACTTTTTTGCTTTATTATTTAATAGTTATTGTCAATTTTTTAACAAACCTAAGAAAGTACATAACATCATATATTTTTTTAAAACGTAAAAGATGTACCAACGAAAATCTATAATGTATCTATTATAGTAGGTGAAAAATGTATTTGAAAAAAAGCATGAGGCATTACACAAATTTTAAAAAATAATAACTCACAATTTCTTAACGTTGTATCATATACTCATGCCTTATATCTATTATATTAAACAAATTCAACACCTAACAACTTTCTCATACCCCTCCCAAAACCACTCCCTCCAAAAAATATCATCCACAACACATCCCTCCAAAAACAATCAGTCTCATATTTATTCCAACTTTTTTTAAAAAAAATCCTATTATATCTTACTAGATTTTTCCCGTGCAATAGCACGATGAAACATGAGATATGAAAGAATCTAACATAGGATAAATGTCTAAATATTTAGCAATGTTAAAATACGTCTCAAAATGTCAAATATCTTTATTATATAAGCCAATGGGTGAGCAATGGTGTCCCCCTATTAAAAGACGTAAACACACTTAATGATGTAAAAGACTTAATTGCCCTTAATTAAAAAAATATAAATTCTCTTTATTTTTTTGTACTTTTCATACTAAGCAACATAAAAAAAAATGTATATTGACTAATTTTTTTCTATGAATAAAAAAATAAAGTTTAATTAATTAGTGTAAAAAAATTCAAATAAAAATACATTAATTACATTGACTAATTTATTCATTGAATAACTTAAACATTGTCAAATTAGTTGAAAAAAGTTTAATGAATTTGTATGAAAAAATTCAAATATAAATACATTCATTACATAGATTAAAATTTTCACATGAATCAATTTATCATTGCAAAGTTATTTTGAAAAACATATTGAATTAAATATTTATCAAATTATTATGTATTTTAATATTAATATTTGTATGTCAATGTAAGTAATCATTTATCTCTTTTCGAAATATTCAGATTGAAAAGAAAAAAATTACATCAAAATTTTGAAAATTATAATAACTCACCACCATTGTTAATTTGAAATTGTACCCTATTACATGATTTTTATTCTAATTAAATATTTAATTAATATAAAATTTTAAACTGGCCGCACGCATGGTAAATATAATGCTAGTACTAATGTAAACAAACATACTATGGTAAATATTTTGAGCATCAAAAATGTTAAGTTTCATCCAAGGTACAGAGTACATAAATTTAATGCAACTAATCCTTTTTATTTCCTTCTATTGCGACCATGTAAACTTATCTAACTTTATTTGAAATTATCTTATCCAATATATAAGTACTGAAAATTAATTAAAGATGAGAGTTTTCTGGAGGGAACAAAACGAAAATGAAAGATCGGGATTTTTGGAGGGAAGTGATGAGAGTGAAGGATTTTTGGAGGGAAGTTTTGTGGTGAGATGTGAGGGTGGTTACAAATGGGTACATTCTTTTAATAATGTAGATAACTGCCCATTTTTATATATATTAAAAAAAACATCTACAAAAAAGCAATAAAATATTTAATAAATAAAAAACAAATCTTCTCTTTTAACCACCCGTCACCAAACGACTTATTTCACTTTCATTTTCGTTTTGTTCTTTTAGCAGTTTTTTAAAAAGACTTTTAACAATTTTAATATGTTTTGTAGACTAAGTCAATTAATTCAAATAAAGTGGTCTATTTTCACATCATATAAAAATTTATTTCCAAGTTATAAATATTGTTGAAAAATCTTGATCTTCTTTTTCGAATTCACCTAATGATGACAACAATTAAATAAATTAAATATTGTATATTTTAATTACTCCGTAACATACATCCAATATGTTAGTACAAATAAATTAAGTATTCCGTATGATATAAAATTGCATTCACACACTTTAAATTTTTGGAAAAATGAAATTAAATAATCCGAACTTTAGGCCTTCCACTCAAAATAATCTCAACTCGGGTTTATCTCATAATAATCCTTATTTGTTACCCTCTCTTCTCAAAACAATCATTTTGACCTTTAACTTGTAAACTAGGTAAAATTATTTTTTTTTCCTTTTTTTTGTTTTTTCTTTGTTTTAATACTCCTAAATTATCCTAATCAACCATTCAACCCTCACCACCATACCTCCACAATCAACCACCACCACACCCTCTCACTTCGTGCCACAATCACCATCAACCCCAGCCGCCCTCGCACCCCACCCTCGCAACGCGCAACCTTCACCACCACTGTTGCAGTTCGCACAGCCCATCATCGCCTCCCCTTGATTTCTCTTTCTTTCAAACCCACGAATTTGGGGTACGGCCGTTTTGTTTGCGATAGTGGAGCAATTGAAGGGAGATCGAGGGAGGCTGTGGGGTGGCTGCGATTTGTGAGTTTGTGGGTGCAGTGAGGGTGCTGGTGGGTGCAGTGGGTGATGTGAGAAGGTGAGTAAGGGTGCTTGTGGGTCGTGGGTGTTGTGAGGGTGAGGGAGAAGGTGTGGCGAGGGTGCTGGTGGGTGGTGGGAGTGAGAGGGTAGTTGTAGGGTGATGGTTTTTTTTTTAGTTTTAGTTTTAATTTAATGTTAAGTTGTATAATTAGTGATTAATTGTAGTTAATTAGGTTGGTCAAATGTAATTAGAAGGGTCAAACAAGTTAATCATCTTTTTTTACCTACAATTACAGGTCACTTTTGATATGGGATTGTTTTGAGAAGATAATATAACAAATAAGGATTATTATGAGATAAACCTGAGTTGAGATTATTTTGAGCGGAAGGCCTAAAGTTCGGATTATTTAATTCCATTTTTCCTAAATTTTAATCGAACAAAAATTTATTTCTTCTTACTTAATCATTGAAAACTATTGCAATATGGAAATTTGAACAGATAATGTGAAACTGATAATGATAAGTTGAACTGATAAAAAGGACAATGTTAGGGCTATGTATAAGCATTAAGTTGACTTCTCAAAGTGGAAACAACTTTTAGGACTTTGAGATAAAATTACACATTATTTGAGATAATAAATGTTTGATTTAACATTTTATTTTTATTTTAAGTTTTTTAAACATAGCCCTTAGGTTTATGTTTAACATTTTTATGTGTAAAAATACATTTATTATTTTAAATAATGTGTAAAAAGTAATTCACTTTTTATCAATAAAATGTAGCTAGTGAGTAGCCCAGCTATTGTAGGCATCATTCAGCCTGGAATAATCAATTTTTATTCATTTAACCTCCATTTATGATGAGGAAATAAAGACCAATCGCGGCTAGAGACAAAGTGCGGGTCAAACCTTGGTCAACACAACTAAGTTTGTCGGATAATGTTAGCTTGCGTTGAGACAATATTTGGTATGTAGTTGGACAATGTTACAAACTCGTAAGACAATGTTTATATATTTCCAGACAATGTTAGATTGAATAAAAAAAAATTTTACAAGTGAACAATAGATGAACAGTGCCGAACAGTGCCAAACAGTAACCGCGCTATGTGTCTAACTGCGCTAGATTTATCATTTCTCATGACTGATTGATCAATTTTTCTTCTCGTCAAAGGTTGTATAAGAATTCATAGTTTGAAGAGGATTTGCACACTCTCGAAATTAGTTTTTGCACGCCTAGCCATCTTTGTAGCCTAAACAGTGCCTAATTGTGCAGAGGATTTGTGAGTGGCAGACTGGCAGTGGCATCATTTGTTCCATATCAACAAAATTGATGTGGTTGCGTGAGATAATTTATCAACAAACTATCGGCAAACACTAGTGAGGTTCTAATTATTTTATTGTGGAAGATTTAATTGAATAACTAATAAAACTATTGGATAAAAACCTTGATAGCCTCAACTACAAGGGGTTTCACTCGGCCTCAACCTTATGAGAAGTGGACGCACCACAATAGCAACGCTACTTGATAAACTCAAAACACAAAACTTAATTTTATTAACTGATTCATCCCATATTTATAGTACAAAACAAATCTGAAAATAAACTACCTAGGATAGGATATTAAATCATATCAAACGTAACAACTAATAATCATACTATGAAATAACTAATTATATCCTAACAAACTAAAATATCTTAACTATTCTAACAAATAGAATTATCCTAACAACTAAAAAATATTAAATCTAATATCAAGATAATATCCTAACTACCTAACAAACTCCTAATTCTATCAATCACGCGTAGCTTTTGGACTGACTATCTCAATCTCGCGGATTAATAGACGACTCAACAAAAATAAATAAAATAATACTAAATAAATTATAACTAATGCTATTAATACGCATCAAACTCCCCCTCTTGAAAAAAACTTGTCCCAAGTTTTGTAGTAGCAAACCAGGCTATCATCCATATGCGACACTCCATAGTAGCGTGAAGTAGGATTTCAGGCTCACGAACTTGTACTCGACGACAATAGCAATGGACGAGTTGTAGCTTTGGAAGTGACAACATCCAGATATAACTCAACAAACCCTCATCCTTGTTCTTTAAAAAGTGCTTCCATCTTTCAAAATATCGAATTTGATATAGGTCAAGTCGTAGATCCACTTTTTGCTATGTCATGTTTTGTGGCGAAAGAAATGGAATATCGCTTTGTAGTAGATTGTGCTATTTCGGTTTAACAATAGTGGCGATGGTACTAATCGTTTCTTCCATGGTGCAATTATTATGACGGTCGACTCGCCAGTACAAGCTCATCATGCGCATCAAAACTCGAAGATATATCACTTGTAGAATCTAAAGTTTCAACCTTACCCATATCTTGGGCCTTTCTTGATCAACACAAGCAATATCTTGTATTTCTCTCCATTATGAGATGATGGAACATTTTGTTTCTAGCCCAACATGGGGTTAAATTCATGAAGATGATAAAGGACTCGAATCTATCCATGATATTTTCAAATTTTCAACTTCTTCTTGTTCTGATTCCTTCTATTTCACACTTTCTCATTTCCAAAGCTTTATAACACATATAATCAAAATTATTGAAATCATAAGATCAAGCTTTTGAGAGATATTCGTATGTAAAACCCCTTTTGAAAACGAGCCATCTTTTTTGTTCCCTTTCTTCAATATGAAAAAAATGATAAGCTTTCAAATACTTCGATATATTCTTCGACGCTCATACTTCCTTGGACTAAGTTGACATCTTTATGTAACTATTGTGATCAAACTCTTTAGGAACAAAATTTTCAATTATTTTAGATTTCAATTTAACCCGTGATCTGATTTTAGATTTACCCTTTCTTTTCCTTATTCTTTTCATATTTTTACCAAGGGATGCATGTTCAGTCAATTTCCTTTTTGCAACTTGAAACTTATTTTTCATCATAACCGTTAAATTCAAAGAAGCGATCAAGTTGTCTTACCAATCAAAACCTTGCTAGGTTTGAAGCATTCATCAAAATCTGTAGATCAAAGTGTGACATTTATTCCATAATCTGGTTCCATATCTTGCACGAAACTCCTCAAAACCCTAGCGAAAATCATCGGACATAACCAAAACTGTTGCGCTCAAACCGAACGAAAAATTTGAAGCACGAATCGCCGTACCACAATATCTCCTTCTAGCGCCAATTGATGTGGTTGCGTGAGATAATTTATCAACAAACTATCGGCAAACCTAGTGAGGTTCTAATTATTTTATTGTGGAAGATTTTAATTGAATAACTAATAAAAACTATTGGTAAAAACCTTGATAGCCTCAACTACAAGGGGTTTCACTCGCCTCAACCTTATGAGAAGTGGACGCACCACAATAGCAACGCTACTTGATAAACTCAAAACACAAAACTTAATTTTATTAACTGATTCATCCATATTTATAGTACAAAACAAATCTGAAATAAACTACCTAGGAGAGGATATTAAATCATAGTCCCACGTAACAACTAAATATATCTATGAAATAACTAATTATATCCTAACAAACTAAAATATCTTAACTATTCTAACAAACTAGAATTATCCTAACAAACTAAAATATTTAAATCTAATATCAAGATAATATCCTAACTACCTAACAAACTCCTAATTYTATYAATCACGCGTAGCTTTTGGACTGACGTATCTCAATCTCGCGATTAATAGACGACTCAACAAAAGTAAAATAAAATAATACTAAATAAATTATACTGATGCTATTGAATACGCATCAAAAATTGTATGCAAATCAGTAGCCAATAACAGAAGTAACAGAAGTAATTTCAGTTTGGATACTCAAATCAAAATTGATGAAATGCAAGGCATCTCACAGCCAGAAACTGCACATGAACTTCGTGATGAATTCTTTTTCTGTCTTACAAACACAAGAACAAAGAATAGTTTTGCATTACTGATGAATGAACAAAGAAAAGTAAGTATACAAACAAGGGAACAAATGATAAAACTCAAACTAAACACATGAGCATTTCACGACTGTAAAAATATTACAGGAATTCCATAAAAGAATCATATAAACATACATATTAATGAAGTTTGAGAAAGAACTTCATTTTGGCTACAAAAACCTCAGGTGGCTAAAAAGAATCAAGGCATGCATCATGGGAACTCAAACTTCAACGCCTGCTGCTGACTTCCTGAGGGAGGACTGATGTATACCCAGAGCAATGAGATTATGGTCGAAAGAAGCCCCGACCAGACAAACACTATTGTAGGAACCCGACCTGATCTCCCCATCAAACCTTTAGCGAAAGGATACAGATGGCAAAGCACCCAGAAGCTGAAGAATACCCCACCAAGAAGCTTACTCCATTCTGGGAATGGACTGTACAAAGTCCTGGCAGCACCCACAGCAATAGCTATCATGTTAACCATCATGATTGTTATTGGAGGAAGCATCAGGAAGCTCCATTTTACCACATATAGATCAGCAAACTCATCCTCAGCATCATCTGGAGTTGCAGATTTTGAGGTTAATGTGAAGGAGATATCCACTCCTGCTATGACTTTGAGTAGACCTTGAAGTACAGCAGCAGGATGCGCACTTGTACCCCCAATGAGCCAGAATTGCTCGTTCCTCCACCAGTCGTGTAGGGTGATTCCGGACCACTTGATCTCAAGGAGGGCCAGCATACACAAGGAAATGGTTACAAGCAGCAGCAAGATCAGGAAGGTTATATTAAGGGACTGGACAATGAACTGTCCTGAAAAGAGTGAGAGGGCAGGGAGGAAGCAATAGACAATGAGGAACATTGAAGTAAAAGGGTATAAACCAACATTTAGGTAGGCTACTCTTTGTAAGAGCTTCATCCTTCTACTTGCGAAAAGAGCATTGTTTTTTGAGAAGAATATCTCCACTGAACCTGTTGCCCATCTAAGTACTTGATGAAGTCGGTCAGTAAGATTAATTGGGGCAGTACCTCGAAATGCATCCCTTTTCGTTACACAATACACTGACCTCCATCCTCGATTGTGCATCCTGTAGCCTGTCACAACATCTTCTGTTACAGAACCGTATATCCACCCAACACGTTTACCCCACTCAGTTCTGTCCTCATAGAAGCAGGAAATGACGCTTATGGCCTCTGCGACAGTAGCAGCATCCAGAGGCTCCCGAGGGACAGCAAGTGATCCTGCTGGCCTTCCATGGTTACCCTTTCCTTGAAGATCCTGCAGAAGCCTGCCTTGGAATTCTGCCACAGGAATTGATGCAGCCAGAGAAGTAGAACAACCAAATCTCTTAGGGAGGAGCAATGATTCAATATCCAAATCATCATCCTCATATTCATTTCCACCAATGGGCAAAGCTATCTCTTCAGGTTTCTTCTGTTCCTTCTTCGCTTTCTTCCTCAATAACATTTTGAGCTTTCTTGAGCCAAACCATCCATGATGTTCAGTTACTCTTGGAGGACTAAAACCATAAAGTGCAATCCTCCTAAAGATGCAGCCTGTTCCAACATACATTGGTCCTTGTAGCCCATCATAAGCTCTCATCGACACATCAAAAAACACGGTGTTATGGTTAGCATACCGATCACTAGGATCAATCCCTTCAAATCTTTGAGGGAATTGGACATAACAGATTCTATCACCACCTCTGTCAAGCATGAAGCACATCCCTTCTCTTAAAGCTAAAGAGTTGTGGATGTAGTGATCACAGTCAAGGTTGAGAATGAATGGACCATTGGACATTATTGCACTGGTTCTAACAAGTGCATTCATAGCTCCAGCTTTCTTGTTGTGATCATATCCTGGTCTTTTCTCCCTGGAAACATAAACCAGCATGGGAAGGCGTATGTCCACTTCAGTTGTGTCAATGAGGTTCTCATTGTCTGCTTCTGACCCATAAACTGGTTCACAATCAGGTGGTGCTAGCATTGCCTACACAAAAAATTCATTCAATTAATTCAAATGCATCTTGCTATTCAACTTTATGAAGTTGTAAGCAGGTTATCTAATTTCCATAAAATATCCACAACAATGTCCAAACAGCTCTAACCTAACTGTTATAATTGCAACTTCAGTCTGATACTTGTGGCATTAATCTAGTAAAATCTCATTAAAACAACACTAAAATATTGATGAAGATTGAAAAATAAGATATTGCTTCCATTACCATACAGCCAACAATTATTCAATAACATAGACTAGTGAAGCTATATTTGTCATCATATAGGAACATCAAAACTTTTTTATGTACATTAATTAGATAAGAGAAATAATAAGCTGATAGAAGCAAAAGATCATATAAAGAAAGTACCTGAATGATACCGGCATGATCGCCTCTAGAGTGATCAGTCTCAGCAGAAGGCCAAGTCCCAGGCCAATGAGAACCATCAGACATCCAAGTTCCCTTGGGAACATTTAGCTTTTCAGCAAGGTCTCCTCCCAAATCCATTTGTTTCTTTTTAGCTCGAAGCTCTTCCTGTGCATTGTAAGCATCAGATCTTCTCCTAATAGACTCCGGTAACGAGTTAATCCTCACTTTAAACTCATCATACTCTCTCTTCACTCGTCTCCTCTCTCGAACAAAATCCAACCTGACTTTGTTCTTAAGGAAATCTTTTTTCTGTCCAAAGTAAGCCTCAGGATTCCTTGGTTCTATCTTATGCTTCCTGCAGAAAGGAACCCAAGTCCTGGCAAAACTCGCTGTCTCAGCTAAGGCTTCGAATGTCAGAAGAGCACCTCCATCATCTGAGAGGTAACATGCCAACTTTTCTACAGGATATTCAACAGCTAGGATGGAAAGGATGGTGTTGGCTGTCACGAGGGGAGGCTCTTTTTCAGGGTCTGCCGTGGAAACAAAAACATCGATTCCTGGTAGGTCGGATCGACCTTTTGGGTTGCGAAGATTGGGGGACTCATACCGGTCTTTTAGGACAGAAAGGTCTGCTATTCTGTTAACAGGGCAGAGTTTCGGAAGCTGGTCTAAAAGCCAAGAGAATGCGAACCAAACTTCACAAGTTACAGACATGGCCCATAACCAAACAGCATCATGGTTAGGATGTCTGATTCTCCATGCTAGGAAGAAGCCCAAGGCAACTAGACGTATCATCATMAGTAATCTGCATTGASAACCAAGCATTGTAGTCTAAGTTGCAATCACAATTACGAATCTAGTAATCTGCTCAACTATTCAGAGTTCAGACTATCAGTATCAGTGTACACCAAAGCTTTGATCAAAACATGTAAACAGTGTACAGATAGTGCAGGAAACAAATATTCATTTTACTATTTTTGAAACGTACAGATAATGCATATAACTGTACAACAATGCATTTTAGAGCCAAATGCATCAACTGATAAGAAATGGCTACTCATATGTCCTCTCTTATGATCTTAAAGTCACATGTATAGAAAATGTAGTCAAATTTCCTAAAACAGTACTGGTTTTGAAATGGATAGTATAAATTAYGAGAAGTAAGTCAATGATATTGAACATTTATCTATAATCAAGAAAAGTTGAAATTGCAGCATTYTATGTAGAAGCAAACTTTCCAATATGAACACCAGAAAAGTTCAGTAGTTCAATTTATACCAGTTCATTTCTATTCTGGGAGATCAAATGATATGAAATAGAAACAATTTCGAATCATTATTTCATTTCTTAATTTGTCTTTAAGGCAACTTGAAAGATTGCCCTTAAACAACTTGAAAGATTTCTTAATTTGGAAAGAAATTTGAAACATTATTTCATTTCTTAATTATGTTTTTAACAGAAGAATACTTGCTCTAAACACAAAAGACCCTAATCTAAGAATTTCATAAAGTTAGACATATCTAAAAGGAAATGATCATTAAAGATAATTAACAACAAATATCTTAMAGCACATATGCTTAAAGCACAAATTCATASTCAATCATCGCAATTCACAAAACAAACCTCAATAACATAGTAATGCTAAAACTATACCAAACCAAACAATGTACTTTTACCCCTAAGATCAAACATCTAAATCAAGAATTTAAAAACACTTTAACAACTTCAAAATCAGAAAATGAAACATACAACAACAATTATCACATTGTGAAATTAAAACAATTCAAGAAAAGCTGGGAGATAAAGCATACCTGTAAGGACTGAGAATGGCAATAGAAACAGCAACTTTTCTGGTCAAAGGCTTCCTACACCTCTCGCTAAAATCAGGAGGATATTCAAATCCATCATTGTTATTATTTCCACCACCAAACCCATATCCTTCTTTAGGCCACAGTGCATTTCCATACCCATAAGTCCCCTTTGTCTCAAACAACCACCTATTATGATCAAAATCACCCGGGTTCTTCACTGACTTCACCATTGACAGCCTCTTATCCATCTTATAATCGGACCGAAGCGGCCGAGCCTCGTCCTGCTCCTCCCCACCACCATCACCACTTTCTTGATCAATTTCCTTGTCATACAGCTCCTTACACCCAGGACATTTCCCCCCGTCTTTGTTCGCCAAACAGTCCAAGTAACACTCCCTGCATATCTTGAACCCACACTCACAGGGACGCTCAATTGCCTCCTCATCACACCCTTTCATCCAGCAACGCCGCATGCTCCCCGCCTCTGCCACCGCCTCCGCCTTCTCCATTGACCGCTCTATCACATGGCCCCGGGTCACCGAGTTGAACCCGCCCGTGAATATCGTCCCCGAGATGTACCCTGCCCCAAACCTGCTCAGATCAGGCCCGACCCGGTCATCTGGCCCGGACTGAGTGTTGGTGCTGCTGTTTTGGGAGTTAGAAAGAGGGGGTCTTTCAGGGGTTGGGGGGATGTGAACCGTGTAAGAGACATACTCAGAGTTGAGCTCTTCTTCTCCTTCTTCATTTCCTTCAATGGAGTTGTTAAGTTCTTGATTGGAGACTGAATATTGTCGTCTTCTTGCGGGAGAGATGTGGGTCAGAGGAGAGAGAGAGTGGCGTTGAATTGGGCTTGTTAGCCCGGCACTTCGATCTGTTTCCACCACTTGAAGAAGTCACTATAATCTTCACTGGTGAAGATGACGGTGATGTTGGTTTCTTTATCATCTTCACTTGCTATTTTTAGAACTTTCTTTCACAAATTTTGAGCTTTTATTAATTGCTGATTTTTGCTAGATTTGAAAATCACTGTGAGAATTAATCGAAACCCAGAAAGGAAAATTCATGGAGGTTAGAGAAAGAGAGATGAAGAGATAGAGAGAGAAAAATAAGGAAGCAAGAATTCAGAGGGGTTTAAGGAAGAAGAAGAATGTGATGAGATGTGGGGAAAACGGCTAAGTTTTTTTAAATTTGAAAAAGGGTGATGGTGGGACATAAATCGAATAACGGTCTATTAATCTGGATCGTTGATGTGTGGGCACGTAGGTGAATCCGACGGTTTACAAGTGTGATAAATAAAGACAATAATAAAGATTGAGGGGTGAGTCAGAAAGTCAACACAAATGATGACTTTATCACAACGGTCTTATTTTAGAAAATTGGTGATAAAGTAGGGAGTAATTCACGTACATGATGGTGTAATTATTTTCGTATATTTGAGGAGGGAATTTAATTAATGAAACACTGACATAATAATCAGCTTATTCCATTGAATGATTACGAAATAATTTTGTTGTATTGCACTCACAAGGATTTCGTTAAATACTTAAATATTCTCAATCATTCAATAATTTATTTTCGATAAGCTTCAAAGACTTAAATAATTAAATTATTTCTCATAATTATTTCTCATGAGAATCATGCATGTACTCAATACATTTTTTTCTTTGAAAAAAGATTTCAATGTTGATTATATATACTTCATTCATTTATTTTTACTCGCAACTTTTGTTTTGACACGCTTTTTAACGAAGAGATTTTGGTGTGTAAATGAGTAAATTAATTAAAATAATTTTAAGACTAATAAGATATAATTTCATTCTTACTTGTGTTAAAATTATTTTACCTAATGTGCTCGTTTGCACCATTAAATCTCATACTTAAAAAGTGTGCTAAAACATTGCAGTCCCTCCCTAGGAGGGTTTCCTTCGTCCCTTTCTAGTAGGATTTTCCTTCGTCCCCTCCAGGGTTTGTTCGTTTCCTTCGTCGTTCTCCGCCTCTTGCCTCCTCTCTTTGCTCTCTGGTTGTCGGGGAATCACTACACAAGGTTAGGCCGCGGCCCTCCCTTGTCACCGGTGAATCCCTTCCCTTTTCTCCTTGTTTGAGTCGTTCGCTAGTGCGGGTTCGGTTTCACATGGTGCATACTCGTTGGTGGCTGCCTGCGATGGAGTCTTGTGGGATGGATGGTTACTCTGATCTGATCGCCCCATCCTTGGTGGGTCGCGGTTGAGCTGCGCCGTCGAATTTGTCTGTGTTACGCGGGTTGTTTCGATCAAATCGTTTTTTTAGGTTTTTATTTTTATTTTCCTTTCAATAATGAGATCATTGGGGTTTTGGATATCGTCTAATCGCAATCCTAGAATTGTTGGATCGTTTTCCTTTGCTCTTTCTACTTTTGGATGGAGACCTTGGCTAAGTGAAAGGCGTGTCGCGCACCTAACAAAGATAATATTATACCTAACTAAACCTCCTAACTATGTAGTAGGGTAAGTCAGGGTCGATCCCACAAAGAAGGTTCAATCAATTATTGGTCGCTATGAATTATAACTAGCTGAGTAAAACGAACTAAAGCCGATTGAGTAACTACGAACTAATAAAAATAAACTAATAAAGAAAAAGGTCTAGGATTAAATATCGCCGCTAGCATGGTTTATGTAAGATAAATTCCTACCCCAATTTTTAATCACTTGTTCAAAAGGAAAGGTAACCCTATAAAATACCATAAACCTCTCCCGAGTATTTATGGCTTCCCTAATTTGCAATCAAGCCTACTCCCTTGGAATCATACAAATTGGAGACATTGAACACAATACCCTAACTTCCTAATAATTAACAATCCCTTCTACCTACTCCCGTGGAGAATTTCATGTCCTTAATTGAAATAATCAAATCCGTCAAAACCCAACTCCTGTTGTGATAAAGACAATGGAATCATAACAATACTAATTATCCTTAATCTAGTATTGGCATAATCACAATCAATTAAGTAAAAACAATTAATAATTGAATTGGGGAAAATACATCAAACATCAATCATGACTAGGGTTTAACTTAATCCTAGATTATAAATCTATTCAAACATAATAAAAAGAAAAATTATTAAATAAAACAAGATAATAAGCATAAATCAAAATAAGAGAAACTAAATTAATTGTTGAAAATTAGCACTATACACTATACAACATCATTGCCTGATTTCGAGGCTCGCCTTCCTGCTCCAGTAAGTGCGGCCATATGCCCCTAATTCACCACTTCATTTTCATTTTTATACCCCTTCTAACTAAAAATTGTTTAATTGCTGAAGCCCACTAACTTAAAGCCCATAATAATTATCAAATAAAGCATACCAGGTAGTATGAACTGCGCATCAATTGCGGTCTTATGGAGATACCGCAATGGGGCTGCGTTACGCTCAATACACCGCAATAAGGTTGTGGTCTTTGCTGTCCCAAACTTCAATCTAGCTTATTTTGGGGCGTCATGATATAGTCACGCCACATTAAGATTATCCACAATCAAACTAGCTTGTCATATATTTGCTCCGAGCTCATTCCTATTAAATCAAGCCAATTCCTTGCAAAAATAACACAAATACACCCAAGATTAGTAATATCGAAATATATAACATATAAGGCTCAAAAGAATTAAATATGGAGAAAATTATGACAAATATCAATTAAATATGGCATATAAAATGCGTATTTAATCGACTTATCACTAAATTTAAGTCTTTTGTTCGTCAACTGATACGGGTTGTACCAATGGATGTGCTATCAGTTTAGTAATGGAGGATATTTCAATTTACCGGTGTTTCGCTGATCGATTTACGTTGCATCTCTTTTGGATCTTGGTTGGTAGGTTTCTTGATCTTTGTCATATTTGGAAAGACTACAGATGTACAACGTAACTACGCATAAACAGATAGAATGTTGAATCTGGGCGAACTCACAGATCCGTATTGTTTCAGATAAACGGAATTATTTAAGACGACTTTTAATTAAATCTGTTTTAGTAATGCAAAAGGTTCACAGGTTATGTGCGTGTCAGTTGATGTTTTGTCAAATTTGTCAAATTGTAGGTGTCATTTGGTTATTTTATGAATGAAACCGTTTTAATTTTCTCATCAAAACAAAACGTTGATTATATATACTTCATCCGTTTCTTTTTATTCGCAACTTTTGTTTTGACACGCTTTTTAACAAAGAGATTTTGGTGTGTAAATGATTAAATTAGGTAAAATATTTTTAAGATTAGTATGATATAATTTCATTCTTACTTGTGTTAAAATTATTTTACCTAATGTCCTAATGTGCTCGTGTGTGCCTTTAAATCTCTTTCTTAAAAAGTGTGCAAAAAAATTGCAAGTAAAGAGAAATTAAGGAAGTATATACATAGGTTATAGGTTTAGACATCAGATTAGATTGACATATTGTTATTTATTTAAGACTTATAAATTTCAATTTATTATTACTTCCTCTGTGTCAAAAAAGTGTATTACACTTTAAAATATGTCTTGCGTATATTATAAAAATGTAACACTTTTTTTAATACGGAAAAGTAGATTCAATAAAGTTTGAAATGCTTAGGCTTATAAAATATTCCTTTTTTTAATACGGAGAAGTTTTCATGAAACTTGAAATGCTTAGGCTTATAAAATATTCCTTCCGTACGCCATACCAGAGAAATACTATCCTTTAAAAATCTTGTTAAAATGGACTTGAATCTCAGAGGAAGTCTAGAAATATCACGTTGATTGGCAAAACCAGTCAATCACTTGTGGGTCCCTTGCTACAAAAAAGAAAGAAAAGAAAAGCAATACACAAATATCAGGCTTCACGTACAAGAAAGCTAGAAGCAAGAGGAGGAAAGAGAAGCAATCAAAGAGGAGAGAGAAGCAGTCGGAGAGAGAAAGAGAAAAGGGAATGAGAGGCACGACGACGACGGGAAAGAATTGCCGACGATGATGACGGGGAAGAGGCGCCGGCGAGGATGACGGGAAAGAGGCGCCGACAACGATGACGGGAAAGAGGCGCCAGCAACGACGGACATCGAAGGAAGGACGAGAAGCAGGTCATCGGAGCACGAAATCGACGGACACATCGACGTACATTGTTAAAACATAGACACATTGGTAAAACATAGACTGACATTGTAAACACATAGACGGACATTATATTAGCAGTGGACAAGTGTTGATGCGTATTCAATAGCATCAGTATAATTTATTTAGTATTATTTTATTTTATTTTTGTTGAGTCGTCTATTAATCGCGAGATTGAGATACGTCAGTCCAAAAGCTACGCGTGATTGATAGAATTAGGAGTTTGTTAGGTAGTTAGGATATTATCTTGATATTAGATTTAAGTATTTTAGTTTGTTAGGATAATTCTAGTTTGTTAGAATAGTTAAGATATTTTAGTTTGTTAGGATATAATTAGTTATTTCATAAATATATTTAGTTTTAATATCCTATCCTAGGTATTTTATTTTCAGATTTGTTTTGTACTGTAAATATGGGATGAATCAGTTAATAAAAT
>SNQN01003588.1:0-21129 GCA_008642245.1 Bassia scoparia | reverse complement strand
TTTAGTTTTAATATCCTATCCTAGGTATTTTATTTTCAGATTTGTTTTGTACTGTAAATATGGGATGAATCAGTTAATAAAATCAAGTTTTGTGTTTTGAGTTAATCAAGTAGCGTTGCTATTGTGGTGCGTCCACTTCTCATAAGGTTGAGGCCGAGTGAAACCCCTTGTAGTTGAGGCTATCAAGGTTTTTATCCAACAATTTTTATTAGTTATTCAATTAAATCTTCCACAATAAAATAATTAGAACCTCACTAGTGTTTGCCGATAGTTTGTTGATAAACTATCTCACGCAACCACATCAAGTGTGAATAGGGAAAGTGTGTAGGTCCCACCAATTTTTTGTTAAAAAAAACAAAATGACAATTATACCCTTACTGTTCATTAAAATTACAAAAATACTTGTTAATTGGCCCAGCCTAGCCAATAAACGTGATTTGTTTATCCTACATTCCTACCCCTTGAATTTCATCAAATGGTTAATTTAGAATTTAGATATATCTAGTAACACATATCAATTGTAGCAAAGTCAAGGGAAATTAGTCACCCAATAGATATTGGACACTTGTCCAATGTGAGTTTTGAAAGAATATGAGTCTTTTAGAAACAAAGGGAAGGCTATTTCATTAAATGAAAGTTATACGACATCTATAATAGAAACTAGTAAAAACCAAATACATATCAAAATAAATTGAATTAAATTCAACTTTGACAAAACCTAGATCGCTATAAGAAATATTTGTCGATACAGTCGCTCCTCTTTCACATCGCTGTTTCTTCATACAGCTTTTCGCGAGGGGTTCTATCGATCTACAATAGTTTTGAAGTAAAACCTGATTTGATTCTTTTGAATGTAGTGGAAGAACAAAAATCTGTTGTAATCCCGCGCTAATCTTCACCAATAAATTCATTCCCGAAGAAAAACATATGGCCAATAATGATCTCACAAAGGAGAATAATGAATCCGACAAAGCGGAACGATATGTCTCACAAGAAGAATAACGAATCTCACGAAGAGAATAAATAAAAGCAACCTTATTGTAAACAGTAAAACCAAAACAAATTACATAAGGAAAAAAAAATGGGGGCTTACCATCAACCTTTAAAGATTGATGGTAGCCCCAAAAAAATTGAAGAAGAAGAGTTTTTTAGAGAAAAAAGTGAAACTAGGTTTTTTTTTTTTTTTTTTTTTTCTAATGCTCATTAGTGCTCGTTTACATATATACAACTATACAAGTAATCCATCCCATTTTTAATGTCATGTTCTATAAAGAATATGATTCTTGAGGTGAGTTTTAATTTTCAAAACTCACATTGACACTCTAGAGACTCTTTGTAACTTGCACAATATAATTGTACAAATCTCACATAAGTCTCAAGACTAGAGATAAACTCACCCTAAAGATATGCTAATCTGTCATATCTAACATATACATTTGTATTACTTTGTACATTTTTCAGGTCACAACTTTAAACATTAATATTATGTTTTATCCAAAAATAAATAAAGATTGAATAGTTGCTCAACTGATTAGAGCTTATGTGATGGGTAGATCATATCTCCATAAGAAAAAGGTATTGAATCAACCACAATCATTGAATAATTCTTAGCTGCTTCAAACTTCGACTGAGGGACTCTGGCATTTGATGCCAAACAATCGAAACACGAGAATATAACTTGTGCCAAAAAGATAAGCTCAGCTCAATTTTCAGCAAATTTCGTAGCCTCAGTTTTAGCTAACAAAGATGGATATTTGAAGAGATAACCAAAAAAATCACCCCTCTTTCCCTTAACAATTAGCAAAACAAACAAAACTTCTATTTAAGGTACAAACACGTTCGGGTTCAAAGATTCTGTAGATAACACAAGGGTTCTACAACATACCCTTTTATAATATCTTAGACATAGCTGTCGATCAGAGATTTCCTCATCTCATCGACAATCGCACTAGGTTGAGCTTCCCTCAACTTGAAGACACTCTCGATTACTGAGAGTTCAGTAGCCGTTGTATCAGAGCCACAAAATGCTGTCCAATCATTGACGGTCAATCCAGCAGCAATTACTTCACTTCCTCGGTTAATTGTTCCAGCCACCAGGGGGACCTGAAGTAGCGTTGATAGCTCATCCAAATCTTCAATTGAGGTATGTGGATGGACCTATTGTGATAGTTTAAATAAAATCAATTAAGTATATGAACGTTCAGAAATGCTGTGATGCAGATCTTTGAGTTTTACTACTATAGGTTAAAGGCACATACCAATCCACCTTTGTTGGAAAAGGCACAGTAGCTTCCCACAAGAATATTCCCAGCAATCGTCTGCCTGAAAACCTCAACACCAAGAACATCGGCAATGATCTCTTCAGTTTCCTAGTGATACAACATACAACAGTAGCGTAGCATCAGACAGCAGTTCAGAAAAATAAAATGAAAAAAGACACATAAAAATCTAACACGTTGCATGGATAGCAATTAGCAAGTTAGATTGAAAAGGGAAGGAGGAGGAACTCCTTTGTCGCTCCAAACCTCTCCAATATTCAATCTCTCCCCAAACCTGCCACAATCCCTTATCCCAAGTCCCAACCAAAAGAAATCATTCCCTTTATTTTCCCTTCCTTTCTCCCCAATTCCTCGTATCCAAACAAAGAGCAAGGCAAGAAGAAAAAACGACGAAAAACATATAAACCGTACCTTATCCAGATCAGTGTGGGTGAGAGCAACATAGTCATTGCATGCTATGCAGTTTCCTAAAGCAGATAGCTTTTCTTCAATGCGTTGAACAACTACTGAATCAGGAAGACTGTTCCTCAAGTGTTGCAATTCTTGAAGAAGCAAAACAAAACTTATTGTCATTATTAGAATCATATATTTAAATGTTTAAAAAAAATACTCAAAGAATACTGGAAAAGCACTCAGCAAAAAACTACTTTGTCTAATAAGAAAGCATAAGGCAGCTGACACGCAACCCATATGAAAAAAGACTGCAGCCAAAGTCTATCAAAAACAATAAAGTTCCCCAGCCAACCAGTGTACTGCTAGAGTACTAGATTAATAGAGTTAGCCTCCAATAAACCAGGAAACCTATGAGCAAAAAGTGTTTGCTCGCTAAGCAGAATACACTGGTCTCCGAGTATCCAAGAAACCTCCTCACATTAAGGACATCTACTTCATGAGCAACAAAATCCTCCACAACACTAATGCCAACAAATTAGACCACAAACATACAAAACTGATATTCAAAAGAACAAAAGAAAGAATAATGACGAAGCAAATGAATGAAACCACTCCAACGGCATCAACCAACAATAGTACTGAAGCCAAAACTTTGCTGCAATAGCAAAAAAGCGGGCAGTATAAAACTTCAGCATTGGTGAAGAAGAGCAAAAAATATACTTCAAAGTTCCAACCAAACCAACGCAGACACAGAGACAGCAATTTTAAATGTATACACAAGTGGTCAGAGCGTAATACTTCTTACTTCCAAGAAGCAGCAACCATACCTAACTCCACCGGACAGACATCTCAATTTCCATTACAGACGAATGAAAATACAACACTCAGTCAGATACCACCTACCCCATGTGGGGATAATGATTTTAGTTTTTCATCAAATGAAAAAAAAAATTGCTCCATTTCTCCACAATTAAGCAACTAAAGAGCATAAGATATTCTACAGCAATGGCATCAGTTCACAAACATGACAGGGACCATCACTTTCAAGACCCATCAAGCCTTTAAATTGGGCTTCACAGTGTCCACATACAACAAGGCTTGTCAGGAAAAAAAGGCAAGCATACTCTAAAACATTTCACTTCCAAATTTTCTCAAAGAACCCTCAAGTAATGCACCTACTAGCACTGACCTAAGGGAAAACAGATTTTAGAAAGACAGAAAAGGTAGCCAAACAAACATCCCTTGACCAATTTTTGCCAAATAATCTCTTAGAAATAAGAATTAACATCTAAATATATCAAATTTGTAAGCACTCATCATAAGAGATATATATTACAAACTCAACATTAGGGACTTTGTATATTGATGAAATGGAGATTGTAAATTTGTCATTGGCAGGAATCAAACTTAGTTGAACGTTACTTAAAAACATTCAAGAGAGTTCATTAGAAATTAGTTAAGAATGAAACATAATTATCAAATGATGTCAAGAACTAAGGCTCCGTTTGTTTTGATGGAAAAGATTTTCCTCTCTCTTTTAATTTTCCTTTGTTTGGTTTGGAAAGGGGTGAAAAATCATTTTTCCTCAAAATGGAAAATGTCACTTTGGAAAAAGAAAAATCATTTTCCTTATGTAGAGAAAGAATACCACAATTTCCTCCTCACTTCTTACTTCTCCCTTATTCATTCCCCCATCCTTCATTTCTAATTCAGTTTTCATTTACTTCATGAGTTTTACTCTAATCAAACAAACAAAGGAAAATCATTTTCTATGGAAAATCGTTTTCCTTCGAAACAAACAAAGCCTTAAGATATATCTTTGAAAGTGCTAATGCAGTTAAGGATGTTTTCTATAGAATCAATCATAGCGGAAGAAATAGGTCCCTTGAGCTTAAGGGTGTTGTTTAAAAACTTTCCCTCACTGTTAACACATTTTCACAAGGGCAATCTAATCTAATTCATACACAGTCGATCACGATATGATGTCATGATTGGGTCCACGCTGAAATGAACTCACCTATCATTTTGTTTCAAGATAAACAGCATATAATACATAAATAAGAAAGAAAACCAGAACGAAAGATCGCCATGAGTAAAGTATCAGATTTATGCAAGCATTAGTACAGCATCATCATCCAGTGACATCGAAGTACAGGCAAAAGAAGAAATTAGATGCAGCAACAGAACATCAAATAACTAAAGTTAATCGATGCTGAAACAACCGGGAGGAAATTGAAAGAGTATGTCACACAGCTCATCGATTACTTGGACTCACCCTGGTCAGTAGTTGAATGCGGAACAAGAAGCCCATTTTTGTTTCCTGTCATGAAACAACTGAGTGCATCAGTAACATACAAACTGAGCATGTACAAGGGTTTCATAGTTTCATCTACCATGACTAACTTAAAAAGAACCGGCTATTTCTAACCCTCACCTGCGCACATTCGGCCTATAATTCGTGTTCCGGCAACAGAGGTTTTAACAACAGGGATATAATCTGCCAACTCAGCCTCAAATGTACTGCAATAGCACATTTCACAGTGTGACTAACAAATAAACACCTAAAAACTCTTTAAACTAAACTAAAATCAGTCAAATGATTCGAACAGCATGAGCATAACAAACCTGTAAAAATTTTCTGAACCGCCAATTGCGACCAAACAATAAGCGTTTGTTAACTTAGAAAACACCCCAATTTCACAATTGTTCTCGAATTGAAGCCCTACAAATATTCAATTTGAAGAAAAAATAAATAAATAAATAAATAAATAAATAAATAAATAAATAAAGGCATAGATTCAAATTAACAAAGAAATTATACGGGATAAAAATTAGGTTACATAACTTTTTCTTAACCGTTGATTGATTACTCAATTTCATATTCATAGGACTTGTAATCTCACAATTCAAAATACCCAATTAAAAAGGATTGGTTTTTATAAGAAAAAACCAATAAATTTATAGAAAAATAAAATCAAACAAAAAAAAAGGGAGGAAGAATAGCTTACTGGTTGCCATAATGAAAATATTCAAAAACACACGAATCAGAGAGGCTATAAACAGCTGCAAAATCCAAAAAAAAAATTACAGAGAAGTGAGCATTAAAAAAAATGGATATTCATTTAAAAAAAAACCCTAAATTTGATAATAAAGACCTAAAAAGGAAATGAAAAACAAAGGTATTGAGAAAAACATACGAAGAAGGGGGGAGGAGGGGATGCGACGGCGAAGAGAGAGAGAGAGGAGGCGGTAGTTTGGCGGCGGAAGGCTGAAGTTGTGAGAATTAGGAGAGACGAAGAAATTGGAATTTGACAAGAATTGAGTTTTGAGCCCAAATAAATCTCGATGCTATACGGTATTACTTCTGAATTGTTAGATATTTATAGTTTTATACTAACCTTACTACGAAGTATCTATCAATATTATTTACCTATCATATTTTTTTCAAGCGAAAACTAAAAGATTTACAATAATGATATTTACAATTCAATTTCGTAGAACTGCAGAACCTAACTGACAAGTACAAAAATATCCAAAAAACGAAATACATCTTACGTTTGTACAAATTTTAGAACAAATAAAGCCTTAAAGAGTAATGCCAACTGTGAGTTCGCGCGAATTGAAGCAATCGAATCTTCACAATCAATGAAGCCCATAACACACTACTCATAACAACTAACTCCATAGATTAAATCTAAGATGATAACATCAACAAAAACAAAATCAAAAACACCTAGCAACCACCAAAAGCGGTAAATTTATTAGACAAAGACAAAGACCCAAGAGGCGTAGTATTCAAATAAACTATTGCACGCAAGAACCATTCAACGCCAATGAGAGAAAACAAAACAATACAACTATTCCCTCCAACCAAAGTCTCGATTCACGCAGCACCCAAGCCTAAGAACCATTCCAATCTCGGAAACAAACCAAACCCAACCACTACCTCCGGATTTGAGACTCGTGAAGGCACGTATCTCATCGTTGATCTCTCGTGAGACGAGACAACAGTCCCACTCAACAACAGGTGATGAGTACCCACACAAACACAAAGGCCGGAAACAAAAATATGAAACCAAAAAAGAAGAAAACAAAAGGCGACAAATTTTTTGTTTAAACAAAAAACCCTTAAAGAACGAAAGCCTTGCTTCGAACAGTTTGCGAGCAAAACAAAACGGCACCGACGATGAAACCCTAAACACGAATCACCGAGGGTGAAGCGATGGAACCAAGACCAATCTCGAAAGGCATCAGCCTTGTCCTAAAAATCGCGATCCCCAACAACTCAGAGGAACCTCCCGTGAAACGACTTGCGTCGCACCCCAAAACGAACCAAGGGAAGGAAAAAAAAAGAGAGGGACTTGCCAGCAACAAGGAGAAGTTGCAACCCTACCCTGGTCGGCGAGCCCTTACCAACGAGAAGCAAGGAGTTGAGCCGATGGATATGGCAACGCAACGAAGGCAAAATGAGAGGAGAGAGAGAGGAGCGAGTAAGGGCCTGTTTACTTCAACTTAATTTCAGTTCAGTTCAATTCAGCTCAGCTCAATTCATTTATTTCAGTTCAATTCAGTTCAGTTCAGCTTAATAATTTTGTTAACTAATTTGTTATTAACGATAATGATGATATTAATGATTATTATTATTATTTATTAGTAATATTAATCCTAAGTTAAACATTTCAATTTAATATCATTAATCCCAACTTTCAAGTTATATTATATATTAACCAATATTATTTAAATAGCAAAATATTAATCCAAAAATATATCATTATTAGTAATAGTAAAATATTAATCCCAAGATTAATATTAATCCAAAGTTCAATATTATTCTGAAGGTTAAATAGTTAAATATTAATCCCAAGATTAATCCAAAGTTCAATATTAAACTAAGTTAAAGATTTAGATATTAATCCAAAGTTATACTCGTATTATTAATAATAGTTAAATCCAAAGTTAAATATTAACTTAAGTTTAAAAGTTAAATATTAATCCAAAGATATATTATTAATAATAGTTCAATATTAATCTCATTATTATATAAGCCAAGCGGGAGCAATGGTGTCCCCCTATGAACTTAGAATATTGCCCTTAATGAATTGGATTTTAAAAATTAATTCAAACATTATTCTAAAATTAAACTTTAAGCCATTAATTAATACATAAATCAATGCATGCAAATTATAGTAAATAATTGAATAGTTTTAACAAATGAAAGCTAGCCATTAGTATATCAATCAATTAGTCAAACTTATTTAGATTAATTTCTTAGAATTAAAATTAGTTGACTAAAATGTCAACCTTAATTAACAAANGTTAAATATTAATCCAAAGTTCAATATTAAACTAAGTTAAAGATTTACATATTAATCCAAAGTTATACTCCGTATTATTAATAATAGTTAAATCCAGAAGTTAAATATTAATCCAAAGATATATTATTAATAATAGTTAAATATTAATCTCATTATATAATTAAATAGTTATATATTAATCTCAAGATTAATATTAATTCAAAGTTAAATATTTTAGTTCAGTTCAGCTCCGTTAAGTTCAGTTCGATCAGTTCAGCTCCATTCAGTTCAGTTCAGTTGATTTCAGTTAATGTAAACGGGCCTAAATATATTCACCTATCATATCTTATTAATGTAGAAAATATAATTGTTATAATTATAAATTATTATGGCAAAGCATTTTAAGGTAGCATACTAGCATTTGACGGTTGGATTATATTAAAAGTTTATAACGCTAAAAGTAACATTTACCTCTGGGATTCCAGTTAAAAAAAAAAAAAGACATTTACCGTTGGGATTAGTTTAGAACTTTACTTGTTAATTTTTCTTCTACTATTACTTACCGCTGCGTACTATTATGCAAGGTAACATTTTGGGTTCAAAGATTTTTTTCCAACGCTAATAGGAATAATATTTAACACGTAACGGTCTAACGTATGTTGTTTTTCTGGAATCCTTTTTTTTTAAAAAAAAACTATATGTTTGGCTTATATTATTATTGTTCGCTAAGGTAGCATTTTGAGTAGTGGTTAGCGTTAAATGTTTCTTTTTAAAAACACTAGTTGGGATAACGTTACGTTAAGCGTAGCGTATAGACTAGATTAAAAAAAACGCTACTTGTTAATTATTTTTCTTTTACAATAAATATAACCGCTACTATTGTATAACACTTATATTAGAAACCTAATTTTTACTGCTAAACAATGCATACTAGTTTTATAACTATTTGCTACTTCCACCATTAAACACTATTTTCATCGCTATTATTGCCGAATACGCCTTTATGCTTGAGTATATGTTAATAAGTTGCTTTTGATGACCAACTTTAATGAATTGGTTTTTTTTAATGTATGATTCTTAAATTTGTTAGGCTAATAAAAGTGAAAAGATTTATTAGATGTGGCCACTCAAAATTCGTTTAACCTAGCTAAAACTAGAACAACTTATTAGGGTCTTGGAGATGAACATAAATAATGAGTCTATTATATTCACTTTATTTGAATTTTTTAAAAAATTTATTTTAACTTATTTTGTGTAAGGAAAAAAATACACAAAATTGTTTTTTTTCAAACAATGTTTTATTATTTAAACAAAATCGAATTTATTTAAACTTATTTTTACTAAAAAATAAGATTGACAATACAAACTTTGCATCACACCACTCTGACTTTTGAATATAGTCCACTATGCATAGTGTAAAAATCAAGCCCTATTTGAGAGGTAAAACTTGTCTTCACCACCTTATTATTAAATTGGTAACGTTCTCTGGATTTGGTTTGAGAACAATTAAATAATCAATGTAAAAAAATTAAAATGAATTGAATAAGATAGTTTTAGTTAAGCTAAGACTTGTTCCTCAAGTTGACAACTACTAGTGGAAGTGTGGAACTCAAAACGACAACCAGCAATAAAGTGATGTTTTGCTTGGGGCGCAATCAGTATGCCGAAGCCCAACAACAGTTACGTCAAAGTGTATTCTTTGCGACCAAGGTACCAACTAGCAAGCACGCAAGTCAACACATATCACACATTTAAGTACTTCCACCGATTTTTTTTAGGATGTATCTAACAAGATCTCACATAAATAATCCCTATATTTTATATGTAAAAAAAACAATTGACGATCAGAATAATTAAATTAACCATGCTAATAGCCTAAAAGTCATTGTGTACTAAAGAACAACAATTGAGGATGTCTATTTTTATCGAGGAAGTATCCTCTGATTCCTCTCGTCGCAATGAGACACAACTCACAATCAAATGAGGTCAATTTTGCGAACAATGTTAGTATAGTCGTTGGAAAATGTTAGAACCTTTGAAAACATTTTTCGTACATGTTTAGATAGTGTTTGGAAGTCTGAATATTTTTTTGTACATCTCACAAAGTACCAAGAGATGTACTTTGGTGGACAATGTTGAAAAAAGGTATTCCCCGGAGGTACATTGACCTAGTTAAGGACATGTATCGGGGTGTGTCAACAAATGTTAGGAGCTTAGTGATGATTGACAAAGGACTTCCCTATAACGATTGGTTTGCATCAAGGGTCGCATTGGGCCCTTTCCTTTTTGCATTGGTTATAGATGATAGTACAAGGCCAATCCAAGAGGAGGTACCATTGTGTATGTATTTGCGGATGATATGTATTGGTGGATGAACTAGAACTGGAGTTAATGCCAAGTGTAAGCAATGGAGACAAAAGGTTGGAATTTCGAGGATTTAAGCTAAGTCGGAGTAAGACTGAGTATTTGAATGTCGATTTGGGTCTCAAGTGGGGACCAATGATGGAGTGGTGAGGTTGGACGGAAAGGACTTGAC
This sequence comes from Bassia scoparia, assembly GCA_008642245.1. Classification (NCBI taxonomy): domain Eukaryota; kingdom Viridiplantae; phylum Streptophyta; class Magnoliopsida; order Caryophyllales; family Amaranthaceae; genus Bassia; species Bassia scoparia. The sequence continues at coordinate 10,627 of SNQN01003588.1, read as the reverse complement.
CATGAGTGATTGCTTAAAGTATCTTGGGTCAATCATCCAAAAGAATGGATATTGACCAAGATGTGGCTCATAGGATTAGTCAGATGGGGTAAATGGAGAGCGGCTATAGGAGTGTTATGCGATCGAAGCATCCTTTAAAGCTGAAGGGAAATTTACAGGACTGCTATAAGACCAGTTTTGCTTTATGGTACGGAATGTTGGGCCTCCAAGAAGAGCATTTTCAAAAGGTTGGGGTCACCGAGATGCGGATGTTAAGATGGATGTGCGGGAACACTCTACGAGATCGAATAAGAAATGAAGTTATCCGCCAGAAAGTTGGTGTTGCAGATATTGCAGTAAGTTAAGGGAAAACCGCTTGCGTTGGTTTGGGCATGTAAGACGGAGACCTCAGGGGGCACCGGTGCGAAGAGTGGAAGAGTGGGATCAAGGGATTTTAAACGAGGTAGAGGGAGACCAAAAATGACTTGGTGGGAAGGAGTTAGAAAAGATCTGAAGCAGTTGGATTTGCAAGAGAGTGAGGCTCTCGATCGGAGGGAGTGGAGGAGGAAAATTATGTGGATGACCTCACGGAATAATCACATTTGGTTCATGTTAGCCGACCCCACATATGGGATTAAAGCTATGATTGATTGATTGATTAATAATGCATGAACAGTGTGTAAACAATGCCAAAAGATATGTAAAGGGGTTATTATTCGAAATCCACTTTTACTAGAATCAAAGTCCACCTTTTGTGTGAACTTCCCGTATTACCCTTGTCCCAACATATACCCACCACCACCAAGCCACCTTGCAACCATCATCTTGACCCCACGCCACGCCTACGACCACCCCACCCCACGCCTACAACTACCCCACCTCAACCACCAGTCTAGCAAAGCAGGACTTCGTATTTTTTTAAAGGCCATGGACGCTTGACCATGGCGACGCCACCATGGTCAAGCGTGAGCATTAATCAAAGTCCACAAAAAAATAAAAAAATAAAACAACAACCCAACGCCTAGCCTAGGCATCGGGTCCATGGTGGCTACCCTTGGCCCGGGCGTGGCTGCCATGGGCCCGACGCCTAGGCCAGGCGTTGGGTTGTTGTTGTATTACTTCGGATGGTTTGCATTGGTTAGCATCGGATCGTTGCTGCTGGTGGAGTGGTGGTCGTCAACTTCCGGTGGTTGTTGATAATGATAGTCGACCTTGGTAGTTGGTGGTTAGGGAGGTGGAGTAGGGGAATGGTGGTGGTGTTGGTAGTTAGGGAGGTGGAGTAGTGGAAGGGCGCATTCGGAAGTTCACATGAATTTTGAACACCGATTTCAGTAAAAGCAGAATTCGTTTAGCAATCCAGATATGTAAATAGTGTCACTAATACTATACGTGAATAGTATGTACTTACGCTACGTTTATCATTCCTCAATCTTATCTCATTAGTTTCAATTCAAACTTTAAACATTGTTTAACCGTTTGCATTCCTTTAAATTTGTTTATCACATCAGTATCTGTTTAAACCTTTATTTATTTATTTATTTTCATTTAATCATTTTGTTTGAGTATCGGAGTCAGAGAATTTTCATGGGGTGCTTATGAAATATATGATAGTTCATGTTGTGTCTTGAGAACTTTCAAATTTCAATCAAGTGGTACTCATTTTACCAAAATAATTCTCAAAATGGACAAAGTGTAACCGAAGTTGACATTCCGTTAAATTTGACAAAATAACCTTAATTAAATTCACATTGTGACCTAAAATTTGTAAAAACAAATTGCATTATAACCCAAAATTTAAAACCTTTTGAACTCAAAACCTATTGTCATTTGAAATAAGGTTCAACATTATTAAAGCCATTTTAATTTTCAACCATAATCCCAAGGTTTTCTACTTCCCTCGTTTCACTTTAATCGCAAAAACAAAAAACAAAAAACACGTGGGGAAATTTTAATGTGGGAGGAAAATTGATAGGGAGAAAGAGTGGAGCCATAATGAAAAGAGATATACAAGCATATGATTTAAAAAATAGGGAAGAAACATTTGTTACAATTAATTTGAAATTTATATTTTTAGTAATTGTTGCAATTAAAATAAAACAGAAGAAATATATCACTTTAACATTAAACCCCAATTAAGTCTGCTTTGTAAAAAAAATTAAAAAAAATATTAAACCCCAATGAACCACCACCACCCACTTTCCCCTTGCAGAAACTTCCCCTAACCTAATCGCTAAAATCACGGAACCACACTCATAACCAAGCCAAGCTTCCCTCACAGCCACCACACCCACACGCACAAAAAAAACCACGAAACCAAAAACTATCACACTCACACAAAGCACCTTCCAGCACCACGAACCCACAACCATTACATACAACACAACCGCAACACTCGTCAAATTGATACCCTAAATCAAAAGCACCAAGTTGATGCCCTAAATTAAAAGCCCCAAATCGAGTTTGCTCATCTTTGTCGTCTGAAGTTTATTTTGCTCTTTCAATTGATAGATTCATTCGCAAAGGTTAAAGTATATTTTGCTCTCTTAGGTTGATTGTTGATATACATCAACAAAATCTACAATGTTTAAATGCAAATAAAAACCATCAATTCTAGAGTTTTCTTAAAAAAATTTATTTAAGATTTTTGGGAGGTTGAATAAGAAATGTTGAGAATTCGAAAAAAAGAGAAAAGCATTAATAGGGTACCGATTGAAACTAATGAAATCAAATAGAGTACCAATTGAAACTAATGAAATCAAACACATGTAATGGCATTTTAGTAATAATAAGTTAACGGAAAGTCAACTTCCACTACAATTTGTAAAACTTAGGAAATACTTTGCGAATTCGAGGCACCACATGAAATTTGCAAATTCTTAAACATTGTGAAATACCATAAAACTCAGAGGTATTCCATGAAAATTCTCTTTAAAAAAATCTCAAATACAAAAACCGTAAATAACCCACACAAAACGAGATTTTGTTAACCACACTTGCACATTCAAAATATTCATAGAACTACTTGAGGAGAATGACTAGCCAAATCTAGAGACGTTGAAATTGCCAACAAAGACCTATATAACATTATAACCAAAGACCACTAATAGTATTCTTGCTTTGATCTCTTCCCGGTAACAACAATGATCATGTCTTTGCACAGCCAATAAAATATATCAATGACTTCATTCACACCGCCTTTTGTGGTGGTGCATTTCTCATCCCCTTTTCATCAGTTGTGACACCTTTGCATTGTTCAACAATTCCCTGCATAGGTGAAGTTGTAGCTCTACATGCGCATCAAACATCAGAGGTTCTTACCTTCTTATTGCTTACAAAGGAACATAATTGCAGGGTTTATCGAAACAAACCACACATCATACCACAATAAGCTAGAAATGGGTAAAGCTATCACCTCTCTCTTGAAACACTACTACATTTCTGTGTCAATGTTGGTAAACCTAGCAACTCCAGATGTTCAAATAATTACATTCCACAGTGAAAAGTGAAAATCGAAGCAAACAATTTGTAAACCTTGCTCTAGTTGCTGGCAATTTCCCTGTTGAACTAGTAGAGAAGATCACAAACCCAGATCATGGCCAGGTGAACCAAAGCTGAAGAAGTTACAGTGTCATTAGTATTGAACTAATTTTTTTTATAAAGCCTCATTTTAGACTTGATATCACAACTTTTCTACTACTCCGTACATTATTCTACAGTCAATACATGCTAAGCAATCTACCAACTACCAAAAGTACTTGCTGATTGTGAAACAAATAAACATCAGACAATTTGAACATCAAAGAAGTATAATTTTTGTTTGTATCACTCACCGTTTACATTATAGTTGTCTTCTCGGTCTTCCAATCAACAAAGTCATCCTAGGTATAAGGTTCCTCTGTACTTTATGACCACCGAAGAAAATATTCTGCATGATATTATACAGAGTAATTAAGTTCTGTTATTTCGCTCCTTCTCTATCTGTTCCCTCTGTTTCTCAGCAAGCTTGTCAAGGGCAGATTGAACAGCATCTCTTCCACCGATCAGCAACCGAGTTATTACTTCAGGATCCTTTTCATATCGGGCTTCTTCAAATTCTTTACGAGCATTTTCTCTTAAAATATCTCGCCACAGCACCCCTCTAGAGTCAGGCCACATGAAGAACCGTGTAGCTCGAAATATATCTCTGTAGAGAGACAATGCTTCACGTCTTGTGCTGGTAAGTCGTTGCCGAGTTAAAAGCTCATTTTCATCATCATCATAAACTGGTTTTTCTTTCACCAAATGTCGGTCAAGCATCTCCTCTACACTATCTGGACCAACATGTAATCTCCGCCAAAAGGTTGCATTTCGTGCAAGATGTGTAGTGATAACATGATATTTTTGCAAATTGATCATACCTATAATAAAAAATTTAGGAAAATTAAATTTCCAAGTTAAGGAAACAAGCCTGGAAATTTCAAGAATTCAATTTTGGGACCCCTCGTAGAGTTGTAGACAGATGAATTAACTCAATTAAGCAGTCGAAAATACCAGAATTTGTCAAAAGATGAAGATTAACCAATTCCAATCACTACTAATTAGTGTTCAGTAACTATGTTGTAATATGCTCACGCAACTTTGCAAATGCATCGGTAGATTGCAAATGGAAGCATATTGCAATTTGCATTACAGGGGGATGGAAAACCAGCATGAGGATTTTGTCCTCTATACTACAAATTCCCTAACCCACAACAAGAAATAAACACACCAAACCCTACCTACATACTGACACAGGAACAAAGGTAGAATCACAAGTTATTCGAACACAAGAGCTTACACAAACAAATATAATACTCCATGACATTGAACAATTCATCGAATCAGATTATAGAAATTGAAAAGCACTTACTAATTAGGATACTGGACTACTGGAGCAAAATAACACTTTGCATTTCATATGAAATACCGAATGTTAGTGTATTACAGACCTAAGGACATCAGTAACACTTGCATCATTAACTCCTACACTAGCTGTCAAAAACAACATGATAGCATCCATCAATGAAGAATTCCTTTCCTATATGGCTAAATCGCCTAATATGTCGACCGATTCTAGATTGCAACAAACATCTCTATTCCTTCTTCAACTATATTGCTAGGTGAACACCACCAACTGAGGCTAATTTTGCTGCACACAAGTTTAGGATAGATTGCATTGTAAACGGCAGCTCAACAAACACCCTATTCCCCTTTTATTCATCCTCTTCAAACTTCAAACATTATAACACATTTACAGATGCACCCAAAACCATGTCTTTTATCAATTTTTATTACTGTAGCTCTAAATCTACTAGTACAAGCAATTGGCCCTTCAATGGCTGCCATGACATAATATACATGTACAATCTTTGTTTTTTTTTGCTCATTTGTAATTGTGCTGTGCCATTGAATTTCCCGCAAAAATTTCCAACATTTAGTCAAATAATCGAAATTCACCAGAAATTAATCTCATGAAATCTTTCCCAAATCTGGTCCAAACTAAATTAATTCCTTCCATTTTACAAGTTTATATTTCCAATTAAAATCCAAAACATGAAAAAGAAAAGAAAAAAAAATCCAGTTTCATAGATCAATCATAACAGTGAAAGCCTACAACACATTTGCAACCTAGTTTGATTGAATTGTCAATTTCAGATTTGAAAATCAACGAAGTAATTGGAGCTAAGACTCACATACTCCAATATAATAATTAAAGAATTTTAATTTAAAAAAAAAACGTACCTAATTGGAGGCGGTGGAGCTGCGGGCCAGCGGTCGCGAACGACGGAGAGGGGAGATGAAAAGGGCGTTTGGAGAGAGAAGACCAGATGGATGTACTCCGTATGTCGTTTTGATGAGAAAATGAAGGGGAAAAGGTATATAGAAAAGAGAGGTCAGGGGTATTCGAACACATGACTGAAGGACTCTGTGTGGTTTTGACTTTTGAGCAAAAAACTAAACCCACATCAACTACCCCTCAACATGCACTTAACTAGTTTTTGGCCTGACGTTGCACGAATGGTATTATTGACTGTCTCAAATGCTTTGACTGTTCAAGGAATCTTGGAGTCCTTCTGTGGTTTGTCTGGTGAAACCATTAGCGTGGAAAAGAGTATGCTACTGTTCTCTGCGAATACCACTACTCCTAGAAGAGAGGAAATCTGTGACATTTTTGGCATTAAAAAGGTGAATAACTTGGGGCCATACTTGGGCTTTCCCTCTCTCCTCTCAAACTTTGTAAAAATAAAGCTATGTTCATTGTTGAGAAAATGAGGAAAAAGCTTGCAAATTGGAAGTCAAATTGCCTATCCAAAGCTGGCAAACTGGTTCTTGCTACCTCAGCTCTTAATGCGATTCCTATGTACTACATGCAAGGCCTTATGTTACCTCTTAATATTGCTGATGAACTCAACAGGATAATGTCCAACTTCATTTGGGGCAAGTCTGAAGGGATGAAGGGCATGCACCTGGTGAGTTGGGAGGGAGTGGCTAAACAAAAGAAGGATGGAGGGCGGGCTTCTTTCTTGAAACTTTGGTGGAAACTACTAGGAAAGGAGGAGAATCTGGCAGTGAAGATTATTAAGGATAAATATCTAAAGCTCAATGGTTCTTTGAAGTCTTTTAAGACAGGGTCTCAACTCTGGAAGGGCATGGGTAATGTTTGGGAGGTGTTTAAACCTACTGTACAATGGAGTGTTGGGAATGGAGCTGATATCTCTTTGTGGTTCTCCAACTGGTCAGGATTGGGGGACCTAAGATCACTCATATTTGAGCCTTTGATGAGGAATGAAGATATGTTAACATTGCATGATGTTTGTTCTGAAGGTGCTTTTAATCTTAGCATGGTTTCTTTTGAGATTCCTTATGAAATCATGAAGTCATGTATGGCTGCAATTCCCATCATGACCGAGGATGAGGGGAATACTGACTATGTCTACTCTATTCTTGACTGCAATGGCAAATTCGATTTCACAAATGCCCTCTCACTTCTCTCTCACAAAACTCCCATTCATTTCAACTTTGACATTACTTGGAAAGCTGATATATGTCCAAAGATTAAGTTCTTCCTGTGGCTTGTGGTTCACAACTGCATACCACATAATCAAACCCTTGCAACTAGGGGGATTCTCTCCTCTACCTCTTGTTATTGGTGCCCTGGCACCCCTGAAAATGCAATACATGTCAATGATACATGTCAACATTTAAACAATGTAGTGTCAAACTTCAACATTTAAACAATGTAGTGTCAAAGGATTTGTTCTCTTCAGCTTAAAATTTTTTTAATACTTATTTGTATTTATTGATACTACTTATTTATTTGTATTTTTTAAACTTGAAATATTTACCTCAACTTATCTTATTCAATAAACACTAAAAATAGTTGTAATACAAAGTATTAATTTATCATACAATTTATTACTAATATGCTTACTTTTTAAAGTTGTATACATTTACTTTAATTACCCAAACTTAATATTTTTTAAGGCAAACTAATACTATTTTATGATACATATACACAATGATGAATTATTTTTAGTAAGAAGTATTTCTTTAGTCCCACTTCTAATAATAATAATTTATCATTGTGTCTATGTAAATACTTCTCACAACTATAAAATGAAATAGAAATACAATAATCTCCCGTGCGTGGCAAGGGCTAAAGACTAGTTTTATTTAAACATTATGTTTATTGATTAACTTTTTTTGAAAAAAGATTATCAAGTTCTTTAGAAAAATATGTTGATTCAATAAACCCCTTGAACACAACATTAGAGTTGGCGACGTCCCACTACTCCGATGGATATCCAATCCAAAACTTCGTGGGCAAAGTTTTAAGAATTTGCAAATTTTATTGGATGATTGGTCGGGTCAAACATTTCACTTAGGGGATTTTTTGTGGTTTTGAGCAAAAATATCAAACCAACTGAGTTACTCTTGAACTTGTATAACAATCAATTTCTTTAGAAAAATATGTCGATTCAGTAAACCCCTTGAACACAACATATAGATCCAAATCATCCAATAAGTGGATAATACACATGGATTTACATAGGTACAATTATATTTTAAAAAATAATTATTTAAGTTAATGTTCAAATATTCATTTTTTAAAAAGAATTTTGGGAAATTCTATTTGGTACCATTGTGGTTTGGTCAATTCCATTTGGTACCCTTATTTTTTTTAAATCCAAGAAGTACCATTACTTTTGCCCCCTAATTGCTACAGTAACACCTAATACTAATTACTGTAAAGTTGCTGTTACTTTTGCCCCCTAAATCCATTTAACATCATTTATGTCATCTTCTTCCTTCCTCTTTCCTTCCTCTCTCTCTCCTCTATGGTTCTACTCCCAAATTTTAGTTAACAGTACTTTTAATTAGGAATTAACAATGTTAAGAAGCAAGAATGAGGCAGTGATATGTTGGTTAACAGTAGAAAAAATTATTAACGTAGTTGATGACTATAACGAGTTTGAAGTGAGCAAAGCAAAATCAATCTAACTGCCAAAAAACCAATTTACAAATTATCAAATCATACATCCTCAATTCAATGGTTGATCCATCAGAAATGGAGACCACAACCGCCGCCACYGCAACCRCCACCCAATCAGYGGTGGTGCGCGGTTTYCCGACKGCGGCGCAGMCCGAGATTATGAGAGCTGCTGAAAAAGACGACCACTACGCCTCCTTCGTTTCCGACGCTTGCCGCGACGCTTTTCGCCACCTCTTTGGTCTCCTTTCTCTCTCTCTCCTAATTTTCAGCTTCAATAATTTCTTTGCAATTGATTGATATCTTCGATTGAATTCGTGAATTAAAAGATTGTTGTTTTTTGGTAGGTGATACAGTTGCTGTGGCTTACCATAGTCAGGTTTATCTCTTTCTTTGATTGTTTTTTAGTGTTGTTTTTGTTGAATTTAGATGATTGTTTTGTTTGTTTTCTTAATCACTATTCTTAAAGTTGTCAGTGTTTATTTCTTTAGTGTTTTGATTGCTATTCGATCAGGTGATGTTTGGGTGAGAAATGCAGCTTTCCTTCCTTCCTTTCTCTCTCTCTCTCTCCTCATCCATGAGGCAGTAGAAAAAATTACACAATGTTAAGAAGCAAGAATGAATGAAAGAATAGCAGCCATATTAAGAGAACTAAGCAAAACTAACAGCAAGTTAACAGTAATTAAACTAGGATGTTACAGTGGCAATTAGGGAAATAAATTAATGGTACAATTTGGATTATGAAAGAAATATTGGTACCATTTGGAATTGGCAGTACCTGAGTGGTACCAAATGGAATTTCCCAAGAATTTTTTAAAAAATCCATTTTTTTAAAAAAAAATCACCGAAATTCGGTGACTAAATGGTCGTAAAATTTCATTAATGATGTTGAGTGCAACTAAGTCAATAGTTTGTGGTGTTTTGACTACTACACAAACTTGACAATGCTGAGTGCACCTCGCCCACACTATTGTTAATACTAATTTTGCCTTGTTTTATTTTAGAAAATAAATATAATGTGCATGTTTGTTAATGATGGAACATAAGTTTTTTAAATGATTTCAGTAGATGTGATCATGGGCCGGGCTGAGTTCGGGTCGGGCTTGACGTGTGAAATTATGCCCTTTAATCGGGGTGGGGCGAGCTTGGAATCGGGCCTAAAATTGTTGCCCAAAGCCCGAAAAAATTGAAGCGGGCTTTTCGGGCCAGTCCCAAAAATTAACTAAAATGGGCAAAAAGTGAAGACTAAAGCCCGTCATAGTTTCGGAAAAATTGGGGCGGGCTGGGCCCGGGCCGAAAATTCATGTCCAAAAAGCCCGCAAAATTTTCGGGCCGGGCCGGGCTTATTTGATCACCTCTAGATTTCAGGTATATCTTTTGGATATATTTTCTCTGTATGAAATTAATTGCAACAACTCACCCGCATGGATTTTTAGGCAATATTTGCAAAGTATGATTAAAGACTTGTTTAAGACATATAATTAAGATAATGATGAGAAGAAAAGTGGGGAAGAATGAACCACCACTACCACCGGGCCCAACCACAACCCAACACAACTTATTGAATCAGAACCACGAACCACCGCCAACACCACTAATTGAATCAGAACCATGAACCACCACCACTTGACACCAACCACCACTAGCACTGCTAATGAAGGACTACCATAACCAAACCCTAATCGATCCCCAAACACAAACTACCACCCTTACCAAACCCCAATAGACCCCAAACATGAACCACCACCCTTACCAAGCCCTAATCTACTCCAACCACGAACCACCACCATTACGAAGTCACAATCAACCCCAACCACGATCCATCGCCCTTACCAAGCCCCAATCGACCCCAAACACGAACCACTACTGTAGACACCTAAATGTGTCTCCCCAAATGAGTAATCGATGATGAAACATACCACGTGTCGCGATCGATTTGACTCTGAAAAGACGCAGCCGAACTCGTGAAAAAAGCTTAAAATATGTGAAGTAATACTCGGAACCATGAAGCAAAGGTCAAATAAAAGGCAAAAAGTATTTTATTTTATTTATATTAATTATTTTCTATTTTCAGAATTTTCTTTTTAACTTTAGGAATTTTTAAAATAATTTTTACTGGTGATTTTCATGATTTTCACT
>SNQN01003587.1:47075-59847 GCA_008642245.1 Bassia scoparia | reverse complement strand
GCCTATATGAACAGTTGACTCGAGTACGAGCCAAGTTTTGAGTTTGCAGCTCAAAATTATCGAATTTTTTGGTCGAGATGACCTCGAGCTGAGGAAATGCAAAACATCAAGTCGAGCTCACATTTGCTCGAAGAGTTTCAAGTCGAGGTTTGAGCTTGTTTTCCTTATCTCGAGTTCGACGATTCTAATTAATGTTTAGTGAGAATTAATAATGAAAGGTATAGATGATTAAGATTAGATAGATATTGAAATTAAATTTTATTATAGTAAAAACAACATTTTTGCATGGTGTATCACAGCTCTAAACCAGCAAGATGTATGTTGTACAAGGAAGTTTGGACACGAGTTTGATGGACTAAGAATTGTTTTGCAATGCCAACGGAACGCAAATTTATGTGTACCCCCTCCCCACCTTGCAAAACACCCTCCCTAAATAAAAAATAAAAAATAAAATATCAAACTAATAATTTTCATTTGAAATAACAAACAACTAACCCCTTGAAGTAGAAAAATCGATCCGAATTTTCAGAAATCTATTTTTTTATTCCGATTCCGATCGAATAATCGGATTTTACGAATTTCCGATTATCCGAAAAAATCAGATTAAAAAGCGAATCCGAACCTGATTTATGTTAGTGACCTTTAATCCAATTATTTATTAAAATCCAAACATTTGCAACAATTTCGAATTTAAAAAACCAGATATCCGAATTAAAACCCAATAAATCCGATTATTTCCGAATTAAAAGCCCAATTTTACATTATTATTCGGATATTCGAATTAAATAAATTTCATTTCGATCCGACTCCGGTTCCGAATAAAAAAACATATTCCGATCTTTCCAAATTTAAAAAAGCGATCGAAAGTCCGTATTCGAAAAAAACCGTGTATGATCGGAAAACGAATCGAAATTCTGCACAACCCTACTCGCAGCCCCCCAACACGACCGAGTCCAACCAACACCCCCAATTCGCCCCCAACACCCACGCCCCAACCACAGCCCCCAATTCGCCTCACCCACTCCACCCAATAACCTTTAATTCCCCAAACAACCAATTGAACCCTAGAATTGCAACCCTCAAATCCCCAATCGAAATGAATTAATTTCTCACGCCAAGCACGAATCCCACATTCGAAATCTCCAATTTGCAAACCAATTACCAAATTTGCAATCAAATCCCCAATCAAAATCCCCAAATTTCGAAACCCCTGATTCGTGAAATTCCCAAGCATTAACACTTGAATACAACTCCAAATTAATAATATAGCCTATTCATGTATCTTTGAGATCTACAACTTCCATGAAAACCATGTCCAAAAACGAGTGAGGCTGTAGTAAAAATGCATTTTAAGTTGCCACTGTTGGTTTCGTGGTTGCTGTTTCTGGATGTAGGGTGGTTTTAGATTTGTTTCATGGGTGCTTCCTTTGCTGCAGCTTGTTGTGGTTGCTCCGAGTGGACACGTAATTAACGTCGTAGGTGGCAGCCATGAGGATTCGCGAGGTGTTCGTTTATTGAAGAGAAGTCACGTTAGCTTAAAACCTTAAGTCTGGTTCACAAACTTTACAAAAAAGTGGTATGTTTCAAAGTTGAACAAAAAGTAGGTAGTTGCTGACAAATTCCTATTCTATATTACTCTTAATATGAAAATAAGTTAAAGCTAAAAAACATATATACAACTAATCCATCTACTCAATTTTAAAAATTATTTATAATATATTATACACAACGTTGTACTAATTTCATATTTATAAAAATAATATTATTCTCAAAGTTTACTAAAAGCCATGAATTATTTTTCCATAATACTAAATTTCTACATTATTTTTATTAAAATTTCTCAAATAGTTGTTAATCTGATCGCCGAGAACTAATCTAGTTTGTAATATTGAAAATTTGTTAATATTGATAAGTTGTAACCTCTAAGCATTTATCCAGTGTATACAGTATATACAACTAGGCAGTGAATAAAATTGATGAAACAAGTCATTCTTAAATTAAAAACATATCCACATCATTTGTATATGAGAGATTACATAAGTTAATTTAGTGTGCTATAGCCTAGTATGATGATCAAAATTAAGTTAAATTATCTGATTGCTAAACAAGTCCTTTTACTGGAAATCAAATCCACAATTTCGTTAACTCCCATATTCCTTTAATTCCCACCTCCTAAACCACCAACAGCATGAACGCTTGCTAGCTATCTAGTCATGATGACGCCTTGCGTAGCGTCCACACCATGTCTTGACGCCTACGCAAGGCTCATGCCATTCAAAGTCCACAGTTTTACGTGGTTTGTGGTGTTGTTGGTGTGAGTGGAAGTGGTAGGTTTTGGTAGTCTTGGTGTGGTGTGTGTTGGTGAGTGATTGATGGTTTAGGGAGATAGAAGGCGTTGGAAATTCACACGAAAAATGACTTTGATTCTATTAAAATGACTTTCAATAGTATCCACCTAAATTTATATGAAAAACAGAAACGAAAGTAAGATGAAGTAGTGTCAAATTACAATGTGCTAAAATAAAATCCCCGTAACTTTTTTTAAATATCTAACACTAAATGAGCCAAGTCGAAAATTCCGTATATTGTTAGTAAACTTAACAAGTTGTACCTTACATTGATACATTAATATATATATATAATAAATATATATAAATATAAATATATAATATATAATATATCATAACTTAAAATATAATATATATATAATATAATATAATAAATAATATATATATATATATATAAAAATTAATAATATATATATAGTTCATTATCCAATGAAAAAACCACAATGTATTATGAAACGTGAAAACTAAAAAAATGGTACATTTATACATTTAAGGGTACATACAAACAATAAAGTTACACAAGACTTTCACTACGATGAAATAATGAAACAGTACACGCGTACCCCTTAAACCTTAAATGTAACCCCAATTTGAAATGCCAAGTATACATAGATAAATCTGACTGTCCATCTCGAATCCTACGTTCAAATTAAAAAGTTTTATTTTCACCTAAGTTTGTGTTATATAAATATTAATATTATATAATAAACAAATACATACATATATATAAATATATATAATAATTATATATATATATATAATTATTATTAATATAATATATATATATTTATTATATTAATATATTATATAGGCTGTCAATCTTGACTCGACTTGGAAAAACCATTAACTCGTCCCGCAAATAGCGGGTTGAACAATTTTTTTAGTTTTTGACCCGATTAACCCGCTTTTTTAAACCGCCTAATTTTCAACTCACCCGTCAACTCTTTGTTAAGCATTTTTTAATATTTTTATGATTTGTTAAAATTTTTAACAGTAGACTATTAAACCTTTACTATCAAATTCTAAAATTTAATTTTGACGTTATTTGTTGAAAATATCTAAAGACGCATTATTAAATTCTTTTTTTGATATAAATAACACTTTTCAAACAAAAAAAGCTATGAAAATTATTTTTAACACAAAAAATTATCCAAATTAAATCTCTATAACCCGTTGGTCAATGCGAACTCGAAGCTTCCGGTCAACGTACAAATCTCCAAAAACCAAAACTGGAAAATGACACGCAATGCTACGCGGGAACCAAATATTCAACTATAATCAACCCGACTTGACAAACCTATGACGTCTACCCTTTAAACCTTTTTTCCAAAAATTTACCCCAGATTGAAATACAATACATACATAATTAAAATTACGTCCATCTCAAATCCACGGTCAAGATTTAAATATATAAATAACATAATATATAATATATATATATATATAAAATATATATATATATAATATTTAATATATATATATTATTATATATATATATATATAAATATATAATAGAAAGATCATGTAAAACACCACAAACCTTAGTGAAAACTAAAAACTTAATCTTGACTGTATATATATAACAGTATATATAAAATATATATAGATGTAAAATTAATTGAACATTTATCAAACTGAAATTAATACTAATTAAATCCAAAATCTAAACATATTTTAAATTTCATTAAATAATGCTAAAACTAATATGGAGTATTTATTTTATACATTGTTTTGAGTAATTGTAACTAATTAAACATACATCTTCTCTATTTATTGAAAAATTATATAATGTTCAAGACAATGAAAAAAACTTGTAATTTCTTTCCATTTCCAAGCCCCAAATTTTTAAAACCTACTAGAAATTTAATTGTATTAGCAAGAAAAATGATATTCATAGTAATTACTTATCTATTGTTAGTCAAGTTAACCATTGTTTATATCATTGTCTAAATGAGCATCTATAGTTATACAAATCACGTATCCATGTTCCACCAAAGTACAGCATTTATAAAAATTTGAAAACTAAATTCTGATTAATAACCAAGCATTTAACATGTATACAATAAAGATCAAAGTAATTTAGTAATAGTGGAATTTGTGTTTTACATACCAAAAAAAAACTTATAAAAGTTGTAGTAAAATGAATTTTTTTTTTGGTATAAAAACTTATAAAGTTGTATAAAATGTAGATTTTTGTAGAAAATATCTCTTTTAATTACTAATTCCTATAAAGTTTATTTTTTGTTAATAAATATAGTTGCACAAAAAAAATTCTTCTATTGCCTCTCCCCTGTGTTTCACTTCAACATGAACTGTTTGATTCCATGTTATTCAATTAGTTTGATAGATAATCCGGATGGAATCTGTAATAAAACTTAAATAATGAGAGTGATATATAGACGTCATAACATCAACAACGTGTAGAAGGGACTGTCTGACTTTCTTTCAAGAGTCCTTACTCCTTACATAATTATACTTCTTTTCTGTATAAAATATTATTTCATATTAAAAATTAAGCTTAAGTTTGCTTTAATAGTTATATACTTAAAATTGACACGCTTTGATTAAATTATAACATGTGTTTTCTTTTATAAGATAAGTATAACAGCTATATAATTCTCACATGTTGATTCTTATGGCAAATAATTTAAGGACAAATTTCCCAATTACAAAAGAACAACATGAACAAATAAATATTTCAGATTCATTTCCATAAATGAACACGAACACACGAATTCATCATGTGTAACTTAAGCATATAATCGTTCTCCTTGAATCCAGTGTTATCTTAACCGCTAGGAAAATCATGATCACATACTAACTTAGAAAGCATGTACGAATATTAATTTAAAGGCATCAGTTCATTGGACTCAACAAAATATTATGCTTACGACATATCAAAAGACAAGACAGCGAAAGATGTTATGGCACACAAAACCAAAACAAGGAATAGCTACACCTACCCACGGTTGACTCAACCCCACTACTAATAGCCGTACTAAACTAATATTATTTAATCGAGTGAACTCTATCAATTCTTTAACACACTATATTAGTGGCTTTGCGGACAGTCCACCTGGGACTAGACTAAATTTTCCCCAGAACGAACACACATCCCATTTTTCTAATTTAGCTTCCCTATCCTTCTTCTCCTTTCTTCACTACACTTTCCATGCTGTAAACAACCCAACCAACCTCTCATCATGAAATGTTTATAGTCAACTTCTATCACTCGTAATTTACTGACTTCTTCCTTCTAATACTAGAGTGACCCTAACTCTATGTGGATTTTCTTATTCCACCAACTAGTTACTTGCGACCAGCTAACCTCGCAACAAGTAAACGAACAATACAACGTAATCTTAACACACTATCACATAAAGCTTAATCATCATGCTTCATTTGCGATCTTTAACTTACCTTGGCAAATCAAATTATGTTCGTTCACCATTGTTATAAATCTCTTCCGAAATACATGAAAACTCATATTGCCACTTTTGGAAACGAGACTAGTAATTTAGCTTTCATTCTTAATTTACTAATACAAATTGTTGTATGTCGACTGTGACCTTGTAACACTAAACAATTTTACAATTCTAATTACAAGAGCTACAACAAGGACAGCAACAATTACCCAATGATAATTACCCCAATACAAATAAAACAATTAAAAAATTATAAATATTGAGTATTCCATTTCCTCTCCATTAACATTACTCATTTATCAAAAATGGGTAAACTCTTACCTGTGTAGACCAACATTTCCGTACAACAAACTACCATACACCTTAATAAGTAAAATCTACCTACCAATCAATATTTCTGTCAAAATAAAAAACATATTACCACCTTCCACCTTAATTTCACTTCAGATCAATTAATTATTTTCATCCAAAAACACCTCTTTTCGACCCTGCAAATTAATCCCTAACTTACACCCCAAGCTACGAAGCATAGCCGACCAATTATCGATAAATCGTCAAACCTAAATGTACAATACTCACAAAACCGTGAAAATATGTTTCATTAAAATCTTCACTACAAAACAGTTGTAAAAACAAAAAAAAATAAGAAATCTAGATTGCCGTTTGAAATTATATCTACAATGGACCAAATCTGATTTAGATTCCTTGAAGTCTTGACCTAATTCCAAGAGCTCCGCCAACAATCAATATGTCTACATTGACATAATCAACTAATGCACAGTCTACAGAACAAAGGGTAGTCTAATAGAACAATATGGTTGTTCATCTAACGCATTGCTCTGAAATTTCATCAATTCGAATTGAGTACACGGAGCCGCTAATGCCGGTGGGAGGGGGGGGCTCGCAACTACCCCGGTTACCCTCGTCTCCTAAATCTAGACCAACGGTGCATGTCCAACATGGAGTTCTCTCAACTTTGCTTACATGCAATTATAGAAAAGCTATAAAATCAATTCCACAACTTTCCGAGAAAATCGATGCACTTCCTCTATTCGATTTCGATATCCCTGCAACGACCTCAATTCAAGCATACTCATATTATGCAAAAATAGAAAGACATTCATTTGCCAATACGCATGTCTCACCCGCGACTGATACCCGCGGGCAGATGGGACGATCTGATCCGCCATCAGTGATGACCCCGACCACTACAGGACAAATGTTGTATCCAATTCTTAGGTATTAAAATTGAAGCTCCTTTACGATATTGAATAATGTCCCTTAAATCTTGCTCAAAAGCCTAGCTCCATGCTTCAAGTTTGGATTTATCTCCGCTTGCAAATGTTAAAATAGAGTTCCAAGCATAGCAACAGGACAGTGCTGTTTCTCTTTGTACAACTCAACGGAAAATCCGGAAATTCCTATTGGTTCCTCAACCTCTGATAGGTAATGATATGACCTACAACTATTCCCTATAATAAAAAGATAGTTCACAAAACAAATCTAAGTATAACACTTTTTGGGAAACAACCTTTAAATTAGAGTTTGGTCCAACCAAACTTATTTTCACCATACTTTCTTCGTATCAGTGTCTCTATCATCATTCAAAAACACAAGGACATTCATCTATTGTCAAAATTAACATTAATGGGACGGTGGATGGAATCCTAATGCTTCCCATTTTGTGACCACTCTTACCATTTTACAAAGAGAAACAAAAGGCTTAGATGTTGGGATGCATTCAAAACTAAGAGAAAATTGCGTTTTAGTATGATTAGAAGCATGTTGATATAAGAAAGAACGAGCGAGCATAAAAGAAAGAGAGTAGGAATGCTGAGACAGTTGTGAGTAGAGAGTATATATTCTTCAACCTTGAGATGAGCGAACGAGACGAGACCGATAGGTTGGTTGTGTGTGTGGCATGTGTTTTGGAGTTTCAAAATGACAATTCGTGCCAAATACTTACAATAGTGATATTTATAAGACCAAAAAGGAAGCGGCAAGACGAAGTCGCTTTTATACACTCGTCGTCATTCTTTTCCTTTTTTTTCTCTCTTCGATTATGCTGACTGAATGATTATTTTAGCTTTACAGACGAACAAAAAAATTTTGATAATAACCTAATTGTCAAGTTCAATCATTTGCTTGCCACAAAGATCTCATGCCTCACCCTTGATCTCATTTGTCCTTTCCTCTTGACTAAACTCATTACAATTAAATACAGTTATTTAGCGTGGTTTAGTTGAATATGATTTCTTTTTAATGAAACAATTTGATATTAATTCCAACTTAAATTTTTTAATTGTTTTTTTTCTATATTATGAAAAGATTTTCAAAAATTCTTAAGACTTATTTCTTAAATCAAAATACAAACACACACATAGCTAAAAAAATCCCAAAATTGATTGGAAAAGCAAGTAAAAGCTAAAATCACAATAATTGTCTAGCGCACACCTACCAGAAACAATGATGTGCTTGAAATCAGCAGTACTATCATAAAGACACCAACCAAACATCATCATTCCTTGCATCTACTCATCGACCTGGCGTTTTTATATCATCGACCAGACTAAGGACATAAATTAGTGTCTACCTAGTGTGATTTTAACACTCTAGAACTTACCGCGGTCTCTATTTCCCAATATCTAGTCATTACCGCCTTAAAACCAATAAATCTTTAAATCCTAGACCATGCGTGTGCTCAGCTCCATGACAATGACATAGTCTTAATGTTCGTGACACACAAGAGATCCTCCTCATACTCCAATCTATCATCAATTATGTGAATTTCACTTCTGTTTACCTATAATTCACATTACACATGTTTTCTTTGTTCTCATTCACGACAATTTTTGTTTGTTACTCATCACTATCCATGTTCTTAACGAAAAAAAAAAAACAATCTATAAGCTACTCCGTACTAGACATAAAAAATTCACTCGAAAAAAAATGCTAACAATTTAAAAAGGAAGTCACATCGAAAAAACCGGATCCCTCACTTAAAGAATAAAAACTTAAATAAATAAAACACATAAGCAGTAGTGATCCATACAAGCTGTCACTCTCCTTTACTTGTGTTGTCTATAGACACAGCATCTATTTTGATACGCAAGCGAAACATATAACAAAATCAATACAAACAATACTCTTTCCCTGCCAAATCTAATCTTTACTAATATTTACTAAATGCTCTCTCTTCTCTCTCCCTCTCCATCTCCTCTCCTCTCTCTCTCTCTTTTTTTTTTTTCTTCATTTAATCTAAATTAAACACCCTTACACAACAACTTCACTAATTATAGTTTCACCTACAGTGAGCTCATAATAGCAACACTACAAATTCTTTTAACAACCAACCATAAACTCAAAAGACTTCTCTATCTTTTGAGACACCTTAAAGCTTATATCATTATGGTAAAAAATACACATAAATGTCTTGATAAAGCACCCTTCTCGACCCTTTCTCTATCTACAATCCACCTGCATAACCATTTGTCCTAGTCACTAAATATTATTATCTCACATCCTTAACATCAATATTAAATATATGACGATTCTGAATGAATAGTACAAAGTTCAACCTACGCCTTGACAAGTTAAAAGATCCTCAGACATATTTTCATAACACAGTAAGTCCTACATCTTTAGTCACTCTTTGTAAAACACACAACACTCACTTCCCAGCCAAACATCTATTGCTTTCATAAAAAAATGACCTGTCCAAACTCTATCAACCATTCTAACTACACAATTCGACCTTTTTTTATCTACTTTTATAACTAACCTAACAAACTCCAATCTAAACAACTATACATGAATTCGCATGATTTCCTATCACATTAAACCTCATTTTATCGCTTCAATAAGTTTTATTAAAACACATAAACTCATACATCGTTCTAAACAATCTGAGCAATTTGCCGCAGTCCTCTCTACCACTGATCTAATCCTTCTATTTATGCTAGCTATTGTCTTTTTTTCTTTTTCTATTTTACAAAAAATAAATAATTGTAATGGCTTTTCGGTAATAATATATTAGCAATAAAAACCTTTCAAAAAAATTACGCTAAGATCCAACCACCTCATCTTCCTTCTTTGGCTCCGGTCAAATCACTGAACGATAATAATCTCCCCAATTAACCATTAGTTGCAGCACATGTGAATGAATGGCGAGTGACAAACACATGTGTCTCATTCTTAGATACAGAATTAAAAAAAGACTTACAAAAAAATAAAGAAACAAAACATAAATTCTAATTATTTGTTTCTTTTAAAACCTGTTGCAAGAGGTGAAGCCACCTTAAAGTTGATGAGAACCCCCAATAGACAACTTTTATATGGGTCGTTTGGTGAAATTTATTTATGTGATGAAAAACTATGTTGATTRCAATACATCWGTTATCTTGTATATCATGCCCCAAGTTTCTATTTGAGGCTCTAGATTTTTTGATAAATTAATCTTTTATCTTCAACATTTTTCATCATCAAAATTACCTTTTACTATGTTGTGCACTATAAATACAATACACACACATATACTCCTAATAGGTATGTGAGTATACTTATTGCTTTTATTCTTTAATACATGTGGCATGAATATTTTTATAGGTTAAGACATGGAGAAAGAACAAAACAAGGAATCGGAGAAAGCGCACAACATTGCACTAGGCATTGAAACTATGTTAGCACTAGATGGTATAAAGTGTATGTCCCCATGTACTATAGTTTTGGGTTGTTCCAGTYGGGGTTGCAAAGGTTYCAATTGCAATAATTTGACTAAGAGTGATGGAGAATGTGGCGTTAGTGACGTTAGCAAGTGTGATATATTCAATGTTAGGTGTGTTATAATTGAAGGAGGGGAATGTACTCCTATGTGTTATGAGTGTAGTGTGCCATGCATGGTTTCTTGTGAATCGGCGGAAGATTGAAGGATAACAAGACCCCATTGATGTCGCTTAAACAAAATATGTAGATACTTTTATTTAGTCTTTTTGCCTATGAGTTTTTACCTTTCACTTGAAAGGGTTTTTCTCATTTTAGGTTTTAGAAATATATTTAATATATTTTGTCTGATTAGCTATTTAAAATAATTGCCAAMGTGTTGAACCCATCTTCAAACWATGGCCTAATTGGTTCTTTCCTTGATGAGTTAATGGAAAACCTCCATTAATGACGATATGAATTAATTAGTAATTGGAAATAAATCGATTGTTGTTAGTTAAGAATTTTAATTAATCAAAAAACTCAATTCTTCTTTGTTTAGTAATCATAGTTATATATATCTCTCTTCCCACCACCACCACCCTCTCTCCTCACAACCGCACTCTCCCTCCCAACCTCCCACCCATAACCATCACTTCCGACTGCGAGCCACCAGCAACACATCTCCTGAAACTGCGAGTCACAACTGCCGTCACCATATAACCACCCACTCCAACTGCGAGCCACACAGTAGTATAAGATCTCCAGCACACCAGCAACACTCTCTCTACCAGCTAGCACAACGCCAACCTACA
The DNA here is from genome assembly GCA_008642245.1 of Bassia scoparia. Lineage (NCBI taxonomy): Eukaryota > Viridiplantae > Streptophyta > Magnoliopsida > Caryophyllales > Amaranthaceae > Bassia > Bassia scoparia. Next base: position 48,561 of record SNQN01003587.1, on the reverse strand, counting down.
ACCACCACCTCCACTATAACGAGCAAACCAACAGTCCAAACACCTCCGCGAGCACAAGAGCTGCCGACAACGACCATTTGCCAGGATAACCACGAGAAAAATCTCAGTGCAATAGATCGCGAGCCAAAAAAACCACATAGGAATCCAACAAAATCAGATCTAGGTGGTTGTTCGACAAGAATTTAAAATCCCAATGGTGCGGTGGCCGGTCCTGTAGGTCTGCCGAGATCAGTAGGTGCTCGTAGTTGGTGGTGTTTGATCGTGCGTAGATGGGGCCATTGGACATACAAGTGCTTGCGAGATCTAGGTGGTGTGCGTGCTGGCGGTTGGTTTGAACTGGTCTGCTGCGGTGCGTAACTACGGTACCGGGGCGCTTAGTGTGAAAAGGTTACGTGGTGTGATGTGTGATAGGTAACGAGTACATACGTGGCCTAAGTGTTCGGTTTGCCAGGTCTGACTCGAAGGTCGGCGGTCAGAAACGTGGTGGTGAAATGGTGGTTGGTATGGTGATAGTTGTGGTGGTCCCACTGTGTAATTGCGTGGTCTGTGAAGTCGCATGGCGCGGTGGTGGAATGTCTCTTCATAATCAAACTAACTATTAATACCAATTAATTACTTACCCTTCACTCATTAATCACAGATCACAAACCCACCCATTTTTCCTTCCTGAGGGATTCCTTACTCTTGCAAAGGTAACGTCTTATTCCGAAACGGAAGGAAGTATTTTTACAATATAGTTTTGGTTTTTGTCACTGGGGTACCCATTAGAAATTTTTTACAAATCCCAGGAATAGTGAGACAGCAAAGTATGGAAATCTCACATATAAACCATGAATTCATCTAAAATGCCCATTAAGTAACAATTTTATGGAAACCATATTTCATTATTATTTTTAAAAAGAATTTTAAAAAAAAACAGTATTAAATTAAATTAATTAAAAAGGATATAATTATAATAATTATTATAAAATATAAAGAAGAGAAAGAGGGAATCACCACCTGCTATTGCCACCACAACCCCACCGCCCTTTACTGCCACTATAGCGTGAGGCCCTTAATTCGGCTTCGTCCTACGCCGATTTTGATGTTTGTGGGCTTACAGGCCATAGAATCCTGCTCAAACCACAGAGATAAACGTTGGGGAAGTGTCAATGTCGATAGAGGGGATCAAAACACCACTCGTTGCAATAACCCTTAGCTAATCAAACGGACAACCAAACATACATTGTTGATGCTAATTGTCAAAACTAATGGAACCCCACTGTAGCTAAGTCCCAATAAAAGCCGTGATTGGGATTTCAGAGCGGGACTAGGTACGGACTAGATCTTTGACCCAATCCGCACCGCATTTCATGTAGGGCCTGCTAGCGGTCCGCTTTGAGGTCTCATGTAGTCCTACAAAATCATCAATAATTGAATTCAAAGAGGTTATTTGGGATGACCCTTAATTTCAGAACACGCGCATAAACACCCTCACTATGGTACA